>JADANK010000824.1:0-14645 GCA_021292215.1 Lophura nycthemera
CCCTTCCGTCGCCTTTTTTCCCGTTCCTGCTTTCCCTTGCATCGCCTTTCTTCCCATTTTTGCTTTCCCTTGCGTCGCCTTTCTAGTGCCTTTTTACCATTCCTGATTTCCTTGCGTCGTCTACTTCCCTCCGTCGCTTTCTCCCTTCCGTTCCCTGGCGTCGCCTTTCTTCTCATTCCTGCTTACCCTTGCGTCACCTTTCTTCCCTTGGGTCGCCTTTCTTCCCTTGCGTCGCATTTCGTTTCGTTCCTGCTTTCCCTTGCGACGCCTTTCTTCCGTTGCGTCTCCTTTCTTACCTTGTGTCGCCTTCATTCCCTTTCCTGCTTTCCCTTGCATCGCCTTTCTTCCCTTGTGTCGGCTTTCTTACCGTTCCGGCTTTCCCTTGCGTCGCCTTCCTTCCCGTGCGTCTCCATTCTTCCCGTTCCTGCTTTCCCTTGCGTCGCCTATCTTCCCTTGCGGCGCCATTTCTTCCCGTTACTGCTTTCTCTTGCGTCCCATTTCTTCCCTTGCATCGCCTTTCTTCCCGTTCCTACTTTCCCTTGCGTCGCCCTTCTTCCCTTGCGTCGCATTTCTTGTCTTTCCTTCTTTCCCTTGCGTCGCCTTACATCCCGTTCCTTTTTAATCTTGCATCGTCTTTCTTACCTTGCGTCGCCTTTCTTCCCGTTCATGCTTTCCCTTGCGTCTTCTTTCTTGCCTTGCGTCGCCTTTCTACCCGTTCCTGCTTTCCCTGGCGTCGCCTTTCTTCTCATTCCTGCTTTCCCTTGCGTCGCCTCGCTTCCCTGGCGACGCCTTTCTTCCCTTGCGTCGTCTTTCTTACCTTGCGTCGCCTTTCTTCCCGTTACAACTTTCCCTTGCGTCGACTTTCTTTTCGTGCGTCGCCTTTCTTCTCGTTCCTGCTTTCTCTTGCGTCACCTTTCTTCCCTTGCGTTGCCTTTCTTCCCCTTCCTTCTTTCCCGAGCGTCACCTTTCTTCCCTTGTTTTGGCTTTCTTACCGTTCCGGCTTTCCCTTGCGTCGCCTTCCTTCCCTTGCGTCGCCATTCTTCCCGTTCCTGCTTTACCGTGCGTCGCCTATCTTCCCTTGCGGCTCCAATTCTTCCCGTTCCTGCTTTCTCTTGCGTCGCATTTCTTCCCTTGCGTCGCCTTTCTTCCCGTTCCTGCTTTCCCTAGCGTCGCCTTTCTTCTCATTCCTGATTTCCCTTGCGTCGCCTTTCTTCCCTTGCGTCTTCTTTCGTACCTTGCGTCTCCTTTCCTCCTGTTCATGCTTTCCTTTGCGTCGCATTTCTTCCCTTGCGTCGCCTTTCTACGCTTCCGTCGCTTCTCTTACTGTTCCTGCTTTCCCTGGCGTCGCCTTTCTTCCCATTTTTGATTTCCCTTGCGTCGCCTTTCTTCCCTTGCTTCGCCTTTCTTCCCGTTCCTACTTTCCCTTGCGTCGTCTTTCTTTCCGTGCGTCGCCTTTCTTCCCGTTCCTGCATTCTTCCCTTGCGTCTTCTTTCTAACCTGCGTCTCCTTCTCCTGTTTCAGCTTGTGTGTGTCGCCTTTATTCCCTTGGCGATCGCTTTCGGCTTTCCTTCGCCTTTCTTCCCGTTCCTGCTTTCCCTGCGTTGCTTCCTCCCTTTGCTCGCCTTTCTTCCCTTGCGTCCTGCTCTTCCCTTGCCCGCCACTTTCTTCCCTAGTGTTCTCCTGTCTTCACCTGTGTCGCCTTCCTTCCCATTTCCTGCTTTTCCCTTGCGTCGCCGCTTCTTCCCTTGCGTGTCTTTCTTTCCGTGCGCGCCTCTTCGCTTCCTGCTCTCCCTTGCGTCACCTGTCTTCTCGATCCCTACTTTCCCTGCCTCGAACCTTTCTTCGTTGTTTATCGTTCTTCCCTTACATCGCCTTTTCTTCCGTTGCTCCTTTTTCCTTGCGTTGCCTTTCTTCCCTTGCGTCGCCTTTTCTTCCCGTTCGTGACTTATTTCCCTTGCGACGGCCTTGCCTTCCCGGCATCACCTTTCTTCCCTGCATCGCCTTTCTTCCTCGCGTCGCCTTTCTTTCCCATTCCTGCGTTCCCTTGTGCACCTTTCTACTTGCGTTGCCTTTTCTCCGTTCCTGCTTTCTCTTGCGGTCCCCTTTCTTCCCTGCGACGCCTTTTTCCCCTTCCTCTTTTCTGAGCGTTACCTCTCTTCACTTGTGAAGGCCTATCTTACGTTCCTGCTTTCCTTTGCGACACGTTTCTTCCCTTGGCCGTCTCCTTTCTTTACCTTGTTTCGCCTTCATTCCCCTCCTGCCTTCCCTTGCGTCGCCTTTCTTTCCCTGTGTCGGCTTTCCTCACCGTTCAGGCTTTCCCTTGCGTCGTTTTTTCCTTCCCGTGCATCGCCCATTTTTCCCTTTCTGCTTTACCGTGCGTCGCTTATCTTCCCTTGCGTCTCCTTTCTTCCCGTTCCTGCTTCCCTGGCGTCGCCTTTCTTCTCATCTGCTTTCCCTCTTCCCTTTTCTTTCCCTTGCGACGCCTTTTTCCCTTGCTCTTCTTTCTTACCTTGTGTCTCCTTTCTTCCCGTTCTGCTTTCCGTTGCGTCGCCCTTCTTCCCTTGCGTCGCCTTTCCGCTCCTTTCCTTCTTTCCTTGCGTCGCCTTACATTTCCCGTTCCTTTTTTATCTTGCGTCGCCTTCTTCCCATGCGTTGCCTTTCTTCCCGTTTCCTGCTTTCCTGGCATTGCCATTCTTTTCATTCCTGCTTTCCTTGCGTCGTTTACTTCCCTTGCGACGCCTTTCTTCCCTTGCGTCGTCTTTCCTACCTCCGTCGCCTTTTTCCCGTTCCTGCTTACCCTTGCCTCGCCTTTCTTCCCCTTGCGGTCGCTTCTGCCCATCTTCGGGGCCCTTTCTTCCCGTTCCTGCTTTCCCTTGCTTTGCTTCCTTCCTTTGCATCGCCTTTCTTCCCTTGCGTCCTGCTCTCCCTGTGTGTGACACGTTTCTTTCCCTTGTGTCTTCCTTGTCTTGCCTGGTTTCGCCTCATTTCCCATTCCTTGCTTTCCCTTGCGTCACCCTTTCTTCTCGATTCCTCATTTCCCTTGCGTCGTCTTTCTTTCCGTGCCGCCTTCCTTCGTTCCTGCTTCTCCCTGCTTCCCTTTCTCTCGTTCCTACTTTCCCCTTGCGGCCGCTCTCTTCGCTGCGTAGCCGTTCTTCCCTCTGGTCGCCTTCATTCCCTTTCCTGCTTCCCTTGCGTCGCCTTTCTTCCCTTGTGTCGGATTTTCTTTCTCGTCCTGCTTTCCCTTGCGTTGCCTTTCTTCTCGTTTCCTGCTTTCCTTTCGCGCTTACTTCCGGTTCTGCTTTCCTTGCGACGCCTTTTTTCCTTGCGTCGCCTTTCTACCCTGTGTTTCCTTCATTCCCATTTCCTGCTTTCCCTTGCGCCGCCCTTTCTTCCCTTTGTTTCGCTTTCCTTACCTTTCGGCTTTCCTTGCGGCCTTTCCTTCCCTTGCGTCGCCATTCTTTTCCCGTTTCCTGCTTTAACGTGCGTCGCCTATCTTCCCTTGCGCTCCAATTTCTTCCCGTTCCTGCTTTCTCTTGCGGTCGCATTTCTTCCCTTGCGTCGCCTTTCTTCTCGTTCCTGCTTTCCCTCGCGTCGCCTTTCTTCGCATTCCTTGATTTCCCTTGCGTCGCCTTTTCTTCCCTATGCGACGCCTTCTTTTTTCCACTTGCGTCTTCTTCTTTACCTTGCGTCTCCTGTCCTCCTGTTATGCTTCCTTGGTCGCATTTCTTCCCTTGCGTCGCCCTTCTACCCCTTCCGTCGGCCTTTACTTACTTGTTCCTGCTTGTCCTGGCGTCGCCTTTCTTCCCATTTTTGCTTTCCCTTGGCGTCGCCTTTCTACCCTGCGTCGCCTTATTCCCTTTCCTGCTTTCCCTTGCGTCGCCTTTCTTCCCTTGTGTCGCCTTTCTCCCGTTCCTACTTTCCCTTGCGTCGTTCTTTCTTTCGTTGCGTCGCCTTCTTCCGTTCCTGCTTTCCCTTGGCGCCATTTCTTCCCTTGCGTTCGCCTTTCTTCCCGTTCCAGCTTTCCCTGGCCTTCGCCATTCTTCCACTTCCTGATTTCCCTTGCGTTGCCATTTCTTCCCTTGCGACGCCTTTCTTCCCCTGCGTCTTCTTTCTTACCTTGCGCTCCTTTCTTCCCTGTTATGCTTTCTGTTGTGTCGCCTTTATTCCCCTTGCGTCGCCTTTCTGCCCGTTCCTGCTTCCCTTGGCATTGCCATTCTTTCTCTTCCTTCTTTCCCTTTCGTCGTCCTTAACCTTCCCTTTGCGTCGCCTTCTTCCCATTTTCCTGCTTTCCCTTGGGCGTCTCCTTTCTTCCCGTTCCTGCTTTACCCTTGCACGCCTTTCTTCCCTTGCGTCTTCTTCTACCTTGTGTCTCCTTCTTCTTGTTCATGCTTTCCCTTGCGTCGCCTTTCTTCCCTTGCGTCGCCTTTCTGCCCTTCCTTCGCCTTTCTTCCCGTTCCTGCTTTCCCTTGCTTTGCCTTCCTTCCTTTGCATCGCCCTTCTTCCGTTGCGATCCTGCTCTCCCTTGCGACACGTTTCTTCCCTTGTGTCTCCTGTCTTGCCTTGTGTCGCCTTCATTCCCATTCCTGCTTTCCCTTGCGTCACCTTTCTTCTCGTTCCTACTTTCCCTTGCGTCGTCTTTCTTTCCGTGTGTCGCCTTTCCTCTCGTTCCTGCTCTCCCTTGCTTCACCTTTCTTCTCGTTCCTACTTTCCCTTGCGTCGCCCTTCTTCCCTTGCGTCTCCTTTCTTCTCTTTCCTTCTTTCCCTTGTGTCTCCTTACATCCCGTTCCTTTTTTATCTTGCGTCGCCTTCCTTCCTTGCGTTGCCTTTCTTCCGTTCCTGCTTTCCCTTGCATGACCATTCTTTCATTTCCTGTTTCCCATTGCGTTCGTCTTATTCCCTTGCGTCGCCTTTCTTCCCTTGCGTTTTATTTCTTACCTTGGTCTCCTTTCCTCCGTTCATGCTTTCCCTGCGTTCGCCTTCTTCCCCTTGCGTTTGCCCTTTCTAACCCTCCGTCCGCTTTCCTTATGTTCCTGCTTTCCTTATTTGTTCGCATTTCTTCCTTGGCGTCGCCCTTTCTTCTGTTCCCTCTTACCCCTTGCGTCGCCCATCTTCCCTTGCGTCGGGCCTTTCTTCCCTTGCGTTCTTCTTCTTACCTTGCGTCTCCTTTCTTCTGTTCATGCTTTCTTTTGAGTCGCCTTTATTTCCCTTGCGTCGGCCTCTTTCTGCCCTTTCCGTCGCCTGCCTTTCTTCCTGTTCCTGCTTTCCTGTGTGTCGCCTTCTTCCCTTGTGTCGCCTCTAATTCCCTTGGCCGGACTTTTCTTCCCCTTCCTGCTTTCCCTTGCATCGCCCTTTCTTCCCATGTGTGCCTTTCTTCCCGTTCCTGCTTTCCTGCGTTGGCCTTCTTCCCCTTGCGTCGCCTCTCTTCTCTTTCTGTTACCCTTGCGGCGCCTACATTCCCGTTCTTTTTTATCTTGCGTCGCCCTTTCTTCCCTCGCGTTGCTTTGCCTTCCCGTTCCTGCTTTTCCCTGCATTGCCATTTCTCATTCCTGCTTTCCCTTTCGCGTCTTACTTCCCTGCATCGCCTCCTTTCTTCCCATTCCTGCTTTTCCCTGCGTTGCCTTTTCTTCTCATTTCCTGATTTCCCTTTTTTTTTTTTTTTTTTTTTTTTGGGGGGGGGGGGGCCGGGTTTTTTTTTCCCCGGGCCCCTCTTTTCTTTCCTTGCGATGCCTTTCTTCCCTTTGCATCTTTTTCTTACCTTGCGTCGCCTTTCTTCCGTTCATTGGCTTTCCCTGCATCGCTCTTTCTCCCTGCGTCGTTCTCCTACCTTCCGGTCGCCTTTCTTCCCGTTCCTGCTTACCCTTGCCACGCCTTTCTTCCCTTGCGTCTTCTTTCTTACCTTGTGTCTCCTTTCTTCTTGTTCATGCTTTCCCTTGCGTCGCCTTTCTTCCCTTGCGTCGCCTTTCTGCCCTTCCTTCGCCTTTCTTCCCGTTCCTGCTTTCCCTTGCGTTGCCTTCCTTCCTTTGCATCGCCCTTCTTCCGTTGCGATCCTGCTCTCCCTTGCGAACGCCGTTCTGCCCTTGTGTCTCCTTGCTTGGCCTTGTGTCGCCTTCATTCCCATTCCTGCTTTCCCTTGCGTCACCTTCTTTCTCGTTCCTACTCCCTTGGTCGTCTTTCTTTCCGTGTCCTGTGTCGCCTACCTCTCGTTCCTGCTCTCCTTGCTTCACCTTTCTTCTCGTTCCTACTTTCCCTTGGTTCGCCCCTTTTTCTTCCCTTGGTTCTCCTTCTTCTCTTTCCTTCTTTCCCTTGGGTCTCTTACATCCCGTTCCTTTTTTATCTTGCGTCGCCTTTTCTTCCCTTGGTTGCCTTTCTTCCGTTTCCTGTTTCCTGGCATTGCCATTGTTCTCATTCCTTGCTTTCCCTGCGTCGTCTTTTACTTCCCTTGCGTCGCCTTTCTTCCCCATCTGCTTTCCCTGGCGTCGGCCTTTCTTTCATTCTGATTTCCCTTGACTGTCGTTTTTATTCCCTTGCGACGCCTTTCTTCCCTTGCGTCTTCTTTTCTTACCTTGCGTCGCCTTTCCTCCTGGCAGCTTTCCCTTGCTTCGCCTTTCTTCCCTTGCGTCGCCTCCTTTATTCTGTTCCTCTTTCCCTTGCTCGCCATTCTTCCCTTGCGTCGCTTTCTTTTTCCGTTCCTGCTTTCCCTGGCGTCTCCTTTCTTCTCTCCTGGATTTCCCTTGCGTCGCCATTCTTTTCCCTTTCGACGCTTTCTTCCCTTGCGTCTTCTTTCTTACTTGCGTCTTCCTTTCTTCCTGTTCTGCTTTCCGTTGAGTCGCCTTTATTTCCCTTGCGTCGCCTTCTGCCTTCCGTCGCCTTTCTTCCCGTTCCTGCTTTCCCTTGCTCGCCTTCTTCCCATTTTTTGCGCTTTTCCCTTGCGTCGGCCTTTCTTACATTCCTGATTTCCCTTTCGCCGTCTACTTCCCTTCCGTCGGCCTTTCTTTCCCATTTCCTGCTTCCCTGCGTCGCCTTTCTTCTCATTCCTGCTTACCTGTGTCACCTTCTTCCCTTGGGTCACCTTTCTTCCTTGCGTCGCATTTTCGTTTTCTTTCCTGGCTTTCCCTTGCGACGCCTTTCTTCCGTTGCGTCTCCTTTCTTACCATTGTCGCCTTCATTCCCTTTCCTGCTTTCCCTTTGCATCGCCTTTCTTCCCTTGTGTCGGCTTTCTTACCCGCTTCCGGTTTCCTTGCACCGCCTTCCTTCCTGTGCGTTCTCATTCTTTCCCGTTCCTGCTTTTCCCTTGCGCGCCTGCCTTCCCTTGCGGCCGCCATTTTCTTCCGTACTGCTTTTCTCTTGCGTCCCATTTTCTCCCTGCATCGCCTTTCTTCCCGTTCTACTTTCCTTGCGTCGCCCTTCTTCCCTTGCGTCGCATTTCTTGTCTTTCCTTCTTTCCCTTGCGTCGCCTTACATCCCGTTCCTTTTTAATCTTGCATCGTCTTTCTTACCTTGCGTCGCCTTTCTTCCCGTTCCTGCTTTCCCTTGCGTCTTCTTTCTTGCCTTGCGTCGCCTTTCTACCCGTTCCTGCTTTCCCTGGCGTCGCCTTTCTTCTCATTCCTGCTTTCCCTTGCGTCGCCTCGCTTCCCTGGCGACACCTTTCTTCCCTTGCGTCGTCTTTCTTACCTTGCGTCGCCTTTCTTCCCGTTCGTGCTTACCCTTGCGTCGCATTTCTTCCCTTGCGTCGCCTTTCTTCCCGTTACAACTTTCCCTTGCGTCGACTTTCTTTTCGTGCGTCGCCTTTCTTCTCGTTCCTGCTTTCTCTTGCGTCACCTTTCTTCCCTTGCGTCGCCTTTTTTCCCCTTCCTTCTTTCCCGAGCGTCACCTTTCTTCCCTTGTTTCGGCTTTCTTACCGTTCCGGCTTTCCCTTGCGTCGCCTTCCTTCCCTTGCGTCGCCATTCTTCCCGTTCCTGCTTTACCGTGCGTCGCCTATCTTCCCTTGCGGCTCCAATTCTTCCCGTTCCTGCTTTCTCTTGCGTCGCATTTCTTCCCTTGCGTCGCCTTTCTTCCCGTTCCTGCTTTCCCTAGCGTCGCCTTTCTTCTCATTCCTGATTTCCCTTGCGTCGCCTTTCTTCCCTTGCGACGCCTTTCTTCCCTTGCGTCTTCTTTCTTACCTTGTGTCTCCTTTCTTCCCGTTCATGCTTTCCGTTGCGTCGCCCTTCTTCCCTTGCGTCGCCTTTCCTCTCTTTCCTGCTTTCCCTTGCGTCGCCTTACATCCCGTTCCTTTTTTATCTTGCGTCGCCTTTCTTCCCATGCGTTGCCTTTCTTCCCTTGCGTCTTCTTTCTTACCTTGCGTCTCCTTTCCTCCTGTTCATGCTTTCTCTTGCGTCACATTTCTTCCCTTGCGTCGCCTTTCTACCCTTCCGTCGCTTTTCTTACTGTTCCTGCTTTCCCTGGTGTCACCTTTCTTCCCATTTTCGATTTCCCTTGCGTCGCCTTTCTTCCCTTGCGTCGCCTTTGTTCCCATGCGTTGCCTTTCTTCCCTTGCGTCTTCTTTCTTACCTTGCGTCTCCTTTCCTCCTGTCCATGCTTTCCCTTGCGTCGTCTTTCTTCCCTTGCGATGCCTTTTTTCCCTTGCGTCTTCTTTCCTTCCTTGTGTCTCCTTTCTTCCCGTTCATGCTTTCCCTTGTGTCGCCTTTCTTCCCTTGCGTCGCCTTTCTTCCCTTGCGTCGCCTTTCTGCCCTTTCCTGCTTTCCCTTGCGTCGCCTTGTTTCCCTTGCATCGCCTTTCTTCCCTTGCGTTCGTGCTCTCCCTTGCGACACGTTTCTTCCCTTGCGTCTCCTTTCTTACCTTGTGTCGCCTTCATTCCCATTCCTGCTTTCCCTTGCGTCGCCTTTCTACCCTTCCGTCGCCTTACTTACCATTCCTGCTTTCCCTTGCGTCGCCTTACTTCCCTTGCTATGCCATTCTTCCCTTGCGTCGCCTTTCTTCCCGTTCCTACTTTCCCTTACGTCGTCTTTCTTTCCGTGCGTCGCCTTTCTTCTCGTTCCTGCTCACAGTTGCGTCACCTTTCATCTCGTTCCTACTTTCCCTTGCGTCGCCTCTCTTCGCTTGCGTAGCTGTTCTTCCCTTCCATCGCCTTTCTTCCCGTTCCTGCTTTCCCTTGCGTCGCCTTTCTTCCCTTCCGTCGGCTTTCTTACCGTTCCGGCTTTCCCTTGCGTCGCCTTCCTTCCCCTGCGTCGCCTTTCTTCCCTTGTGTCGGCTTTCTTACCGTTCCGGCTTTCCCTTGCGTCGCCTTCCTTCCCGTGCGTCGCCATTCTTCCCGTTCCTGCTTTCTCTTGCATCGCCATTCTACCCTTGCATCGCCTTTCTTTCCATTCCTGCTTTCCCTTGCGTCGCCTTCCGTCCCGTGCGTCGCCTTCTTCCTGTTCCTGCTTTCCCTTGCGTCGCCTTTCTTCCCTTGCGTCACCTTTCTTCCCTTGCGTCGCCTTTCTTCCCGTGCATCGCATTTCGTTCCATTCCTGCTTTCCCTTGCGATGCCTTTCTTCCCTTGCGTCGCCTTTTTACCCCTTCCTTCTTTCCCGAGCGTCACCTTTCTTCCCTTGCGAAGCCTTTCTTACCGTTCCTGCCCTCTCTTGCTACACGTTTCTTCCCTTGCGTCTCCTTTCTTACCTTGTGTCGCCTTCATTCTCATTCCTGCTTTCCCTTGCGTCGCCGTTCTTCCCTTGCGTCGCCTTTCTTCCCGTTCGTGCTTACCCTTTCATCGCATTTCTTCCCTTGGGTCGCCTTTCTTCCCGTTCCTGCTTTCCCTGGCGTCGCCTTTCTTCTCATTCCTGATTTCCCTTGCGTCTCCATTCTTCCCTTGCGACGCCCTTTTTTTCCTTCGCGTCTTCTTTCTTACTTTGCGTCTCCTTTCTTCCTGTTCATGCTTTCCGTTGTGTAGCCTTTATTCCCTTGCGTCGCCTTTCTGCCCTTCTGTCGCTTTTCTTCCTGTTCCTGCTTTCCCTGGCGTTGCCTTTCTTCCCTTGCCTTGCCTTATTTCCCTTGCGCCGACTTTCTTCTCGTTCCTGCTTTCCCTTGCGTCGCCTTTCTCCCTTGCGTCGCCTTTCTTCCCATTCCTGCTTTCCCTGGCGTCGCCTTTCTTATCATTCCTGCTTTCCCTTGCGTCGTCTTTCTTCCCTTGCGATGCCTTTTTTCCCTTGCGTCTTCTTTCCTTCCTTGTGTCTCCTTTCTTCCCGTTCATGCTTTCCCTTGCGTCGCCTTTCTTCCCTTGCGTCGCCTTTCTGCCCTTCCTTCGCCTTTCTTCCCTTTCTCTTTCCCTTGCCTCGCCTTGTTTCCCTTGCATCACCTTTCTCCCTTGCGTTCGTGCTCTCCCTTGCGACACGTTTCTTCCCTTGCGTCTCCTTTTTACCTTGTGTCGCCTTCATTCCCATTCCTGCTTTCCCTTGCGTGCCTTTCTACCCTTCCGTCCGCCTTCCTTACCATTCCTGCTTTCCCTTGCGTCGCCCTTACCTTCCCTTGCGATGCCTTTCTTCCCTTGCGTCGCCTTTCTTCCCGTTCCTACTTTCCCTTACGTCGTCTTTCTTTCCGTGCGTCGCCTTTCTTCTCGTTCCTGCTCACAGTTGCGTCACCTTTCATCTCGTTCCTACTTTCCCTTGCGTCGCCTCTCTTCGCTTGCGTCGCCATTCTTCCCTTCCGTCGGCTTTCTTACCGTTCCGGCTTTCCCTAGCGTCGCCTTCCTTCCCCTGCGTCGCCTTTCTTCCCTTGTGTCGGCTTTCTTACCGTTCCGGCTTTCCCTTGCGTCGCCTTCCTTCCCGTGCGTCGCCATTCTTCCCGTTCCTGCTTTACCGTTCGTCGCCTATCTTCCCTTGCGGCGCCAATTCTTCCCGTTCCCGCTTTCTCATGCGTCGCCTTTCCTCCCTTGCATCGCCTTTCTTCCCATTCCTACTTTCCCTTGTGTCGACTTTCTTACCTTATGTCGCCTTTCTTCCCGTTACTGCTTACCCTTGCGTCGCCTTTCTTCCCTTGCGTCGCATTTCGTTTCGTTCCTGCTTTCCCTTGCGATGCCTTTCTTCCGTTGTGTTGCCTTTTTTCCCCTTCCTTCTTTCCCGAGTGTCACCTTTCTTTCCTTGCGAAGCCTTTCTAACCGTTCCTGCTCTTCCTTGCGACACTTTTCTTCCCTTGCGTCTCCTTTCTTTCCTTGTGTCGCCTTCATTGCCTTGCCTGCTTTCCCTTGCGTCGCCTTTCTTCCCTTGTGTCGGCTTTCTTACCTTTCCGGCATTCCCTTGCGCCGCCTTCCTTCCCGGGCGTCGCCATTCTTCCCGTTCCTGCTTTACCGTGCGTCGCCTATCTTCCCTTGCGGCGCCAATTCTTCCCGTTACCGCTTTCTCTTGCGTCGCATTTCTTCCCCTGCATCGCATTTCTTCCCGTTCCTACTTTCCCTTGCGTCGCCCTTCTTCCCTTGCTTTGCCTTTCTTCTCTTTCCTTCTTTCCCTTGCGTCGCCATACATCCCGTTCCTTTTTTATCTTGCATCGTCTTTCTTACCTTGCGTCGCCTTTCTTCCCGTCCATGCTTTCCCTGGCGTCGCCTTGCCTCTCTTGCGTCTCCTTTCTTCCTGTTCATGCTTTCCGTTGTGTCGCCTTTATTCCCTTGCGTCGCCTTTCTTCCCGTACCTACTTTCCCATGCGTAGTCTTTCTTTCTGTGCGTCGCCTTTCTTCCCGTTCCTGCTTTCCCTTGCATCGCCATTCTTCCCTTGCGAAGCCTTTCTTACCGTTCCTGCCCTCCCTTGCTACACGTTTCTTCCCTTGCGTCTCCTTTCTTACCTTGTGTCGCCTTCATTCTCATTCCCGCTTTCCCTTGCGTCGCCTTTCTTCCCCTGCGTCGGCTTTCTTACCATTCCTGCTTTCCCTTGCGGCGCCGTTCTTCCCTTGCGTCGTCTTTCTTCCCGTTCGTGCTCACCCTTTCATCGCATTTCTTCCCTTGGGTCGCCTTTCTTCCCGTTCTTGCTTTCCCTTGCGTCGCCTTTCTTCCCTTGCGTCGCCTTTCTTTCCTTGCGTCGCCTTTCTTCCCATTCCTGCTTTCCCTGGCGTTGCCTTTCTTCTCATTCCTGCTTTCCCTTGCGTCGTCTTTCTTCCCTTGCGATGCCTTTTTTCCCTTGCGTCTTCTTTCCTTCCTTGTGTCTCCTTTCTTCCCGTTCCTGCATTCCCTTGCGTCTCCTTTCTTCCCTTGCGTCGCCTTTCTGCCCTTCCTTCGCCTTTCTGCCCTTTCCTGCTTTCCCTTGCGTCGCCTTCCTTCCCTTGCGGCGCCTTTCTTCCCTTGCGTTCGTGCACTCCCTTGCGACACGTTTCTTCCCTTGCGTCTCCTTTCTTACCTTGTGTCGCCTTCATTCCCATTCCTGCTTTCCCTTGCGTCGCCTTTCTACCCTTCCGTCGCCTTACTTACCATTCCTGCTTTCCCTTGCGTCGCCTTACTTCCCTTGCGATGCCTTTCTTCCCTTGCGTCGCCTTTCTTCCCGTTCCTACTTTCCCTTACGTCGTCTTTCTTTCCGTGCGTCGCCTTTCTTCTCGTTCCTGCTCACAGTTGCGTCACCTTTCTTCTCGTTCCTACTTTCCCTTGCGCCGCCTCTCTTCGCTTGCGTAGCTGTTCTTCCCTTCCATCGCCTTTCTTCTCGTTCCTGCATTCCCCTGCGTCGCCTTCCTTCCCGTGCGTCGCCATTCTTCCCGTTCCTTCTTTACCGTGCGTTGCCTATCTTCCCTTGCAGCGCCAATTCTTCCCGTTCCCGCTTTCTCATGCGTCGCATTTCTTCCCTTGCGTCGCCTTTCTTCCCGTTCCTGCTTTCCCTGGCGTCGCCTTTCTTCTCATTCCTGATTTCCCTTGCGTCGTCTTTCTTCCCTTGCGATGCCTTTTTTCCCTTGCGTCTTCTTTCCTTCCTTGTGTCTCCTTTCTTCCCGTTCCTGCATTCCCTTGCGTCTCCTTTCTTCCCTTGCGTCCCCTTTCTGCCCTTCCGTCGCTTTTCTTCCTGTTCCCTGCTTTCCCTTGCGACGCCTTTCTTCCCTCGCATCGCCTTTGTTCCCCTTCCTTCTTGCCCGAACTTCACCTTTCTTCCCATGCGAAGCCTTTCTTACGGTTCCTGCCATCCCTTGCTAAATGTTTCTTCCCTTGCGTCTCCTTTCTTACCTTGTGTCGCCTTCATTCTCATTCCTGCTTGCCCTTGCGGCGCCGTTCTTCCCTTGCGTCGGCTTTCTTACCTTGCGTCGCCTTTCTTCCCGTTCGTGCTTACCCTTTCATCGCATTTCTTCCCTTGGGTCGCCTTTCTTCCCGTTCCTGCTTCCCCTGGCGTTGCCTTTCTCCTCATTCCTGATTTCCCTTGCGTCGCCACTCTTCCCTTGCGACGCCTTTCTTCCCTTGCGTCTTCTTTCTTACCTTGCGTCTCCTTTCTTCCTGTTCATGCTTTCCGTTGTGTCGCCTTTATTCCCTTGCGTCGTATTCTGCCCTTCCGTCGCCTTTCTTCCCGTTCCTGCTTTCCCTTGCATCGCCTTTCTTCCCATTTTTGCTTTCCCTTGCGTCGCCTTTCTACCCTTCCGTCGCCTTTCTTACCATTCCTGCTTTCCCTTGCGTCGCATTTCTTCCCTTGCGTCGCCTTTCTTCCCTTCCGTCGCCTTTCTTTTCCTTCCTGCTTTCCCTGGCGCCGCCTTTCTTCTCATTCCTGCTTTCCCTTGTTCGCTTTCTTCCCTTGCGACGCCTTTCTTCCCTTGCGTCTTCTTTCTTACCTTGTGTCGGATTTCTTCTCGTTCCTGCTTTCCCTTGCGTTGCCTTTCTTCCCTTGCGTCGCCTTTCTGCCCTCCCGTCGCTTTTCTTCCCGTTCCTGCTTTCCCTGGCGTCGCATTTCTTCCCTTGCGTCGCCTTATTTCCCTTGCGCCGCCTTTCTTCCCGTTCCTACTTTCCCTTGCGTTGGCCTTCTTCCTTGCGTTGCCTCTCTTCCTTTCCTGCTTTCCCTTGCGCGCCTCTTCTCCTGTTCCTTTTTTATCTTGCGTCGCCTTTCCCACCCTTGCGTTGACTTTTCTTCCCTTGCGTCGTCCTTCCTACCTTGCGTCGCCTTTCTTCCGCGATTCTTGCTTACCCTTCCTTCGCTTATTCTTCCCTTGCGTCGCCTTTGTTCCCGTTACAACTTTCCCTTGCGTCGACTTCTTTCCGTGCGTTCGCCTTCTCTTCTCTGTTCCTGCTTTCCCCTGCGTCGCCTTTCTTCGCTTTGCGAAGCCGTCTCCCTGCGTCGCCTTTCTTACCATCCCTCCTTCGCCTTGCATCGCCTTACTTCCCGTTTCTGCTTTCTCTTGCGTCACCTTTCTTACCTTGCGTTGCCTTTCTTCCCGTTCCTGCTTTCTCTTGCGTCACCTTTCTTCCCTTGTGTCGCCTTTTTTCCCCTTCCTTCTTTCCCGACGGTCACCTTTCTTCCCTTGCGAATGCCTTGTCTTACCGTTCCTCCTCTCCCTTGCGACACGTTTCTCCCTTGCGTCTCCTTTCTTACCTTGTGATCGCCTTCATTCCCATTCCGGCTTTCCTTGCTGCCTTCCTTACCTTGTGTCGGCATCCTCTTACCCGTTCCGCTTCTCCCGTTGCGTCGCCATCTTCCCGCTCTGCCTTTTTCCCCTTCCGCCCCGC
>JADANK010000825.1:0-14491 GCA_021292215.1 Lophura nycthemera
TGTTTTTTTTTCTGACATCTGCAGTTTCTGGGTGGATTACCTTAAATTTGTTATGCTATGTTAAAAGATGTGTTTTATGAGGCCAGCCTCAGCTCCTGGCCTAGTGTCAGGGACCCTGCTATGTTATGTAACACGTCTTGTTAGGTTTAATTGACCAAAGCTGATTTGTTAAAACAATTCATTTGTGCTGTAACTCATGCCCAGGCCAAGTTGCTACCTGAATCTCTTGACCTTGACTTGTCTGGGTCATGAAATGGCTGTGAACTGCTTGACCTCTCCATTGTTCAGCAGCGTCACTGCTGCCTCTGATCCTCTGTGATAATTGTTGACAAGAAGGCCTCAGCCCCCACTTTCCACCCCAGTGGGTTTCACGGCATCCCTCTGGAGCTGCTATGTCCAGGAAGTGGCCGGGCTCTCAGCATCACTGTCTCTTGTCTGTTGACAGTGGTGGGGACAAAGTGGCTGCCCTCCTCTGTGGAAGAAGTGGAGGAAGGATTCTAAAGGCTGGAGGGAAACCTTTTCCTCCTTTGCGCTGTGGTGCCCTTCTTTTCTTTGAGGGCACCCAGATTTTCTGCATTTCTTAAGGGCAAACACCCATAATTCTTTTTCGGCTTTGTTTCACTTTGGGCGTCGTTATGTGGGTTATATGGGAAAGAAGGCTTCATTTGGAAAGTATTTTGCAGTCAAAATATAATGCGTATGCACACTACTTCAGTTTTTACAAAATAAAGAAGGAGATCTAAATTCTTTCTTGAAGTGGAAGTACACAACCTAAATAGCTATATGATTTATTTGGTACCAGAACCTTTTATTCTTAAAGGCTAGTACTGAATAAAATCAATATTTTACTCAATAGTGAGCGTGGTCTCTGAAGAAAAGCACTTCATACAAGATGTTTGATGTAGTGTCTAAACTTGTTAAAATGAAATATTTGTCTTCTCTCTCTCTCTCCTTTTTTTTTTTTTTTTTTTTTTTTTTTTTGGTGAAATTCTTTGTTTCTGGGGAAAACTGTTTCTACTTAAACTTGACTCTTGGTGAAAGCCAAATTCATTTGCCCTGCATCCTGACAGGCTGCCTACAGTGAATGTCCCGGATTCTCGTGCCAGCTCCTTGATTTGAGCTTTCTGCTCTCTGTAATTACCTACAATTTGACTGTTAGGACAGTTTAGTTTTTTGAGATGAATATTACATCTAATCATCTTCTGCATGCATTGTGTTGCAGTTTTAGGAAGCAGTGCCTTTTGAAATCGGTGACAGGATCTGTTTGAAAAACTGATGGCATGATACAGACTTGCTGATATAGGAAAGCTTATACACCAGTATGGTACCATTACAAAGCAGAGGTAAATCTGCAAGAAATGATCAGATAATTGGTATGTTCTTAATTTAAGGCCTTAGCCTGAAAACTTTTCTCATGTGAATAGACTTAGTTGATAAAATTTTCTTTGTTTAAAACATACGTTATTCTCTGCACTATGCCCTGAACTGGCAGTACACGATTGGGTGAATTTCTGCAGTCCAAGAGATTTCTCTGTAAATTCATTCCTTTTTTTTTTTTTTTTTTTGGGGGGGGGGGGGGGGGGGGTGAGGGAACAACAACAACAACAGCAAAACCCACCAGATAATGTCTGAGCAGATGGTGTTCCCATACAGTTCTAAATGACCAAACTTTTTCTTTCAGTGTGAAACTCTTCAGCTGTGGTCTGTTTTTTGACTACTGTTACATAGCTCCTCTGAAGGAGGAGGAGGGGACTGCTGATGTAGGGAATCTAAATAGCATCCCTGTGATGGCATTGTGAAGATCTTGCTGAGATGTAAGGACAACAAGATCCATACCTTAGTCTCCAACCCTGTGTGACTGCAGGCAAATTTCCCTGAGCCATAATAGAAAGCACCACTTGCTGTAGTGCTGCCTCAGTAGCTGGATATTGCAAAACACCTAGATGTGTACTGGCTGAAAAGTTATAACTCTTCCTACACTTCACTGCAAGCAAAATCTGCCTGCTGATGCCCAGCCCCCAAGTGGGCTCTGAATGGTAAAGAAACATCTTACCCTGTTTTCTCATGCCCGGACAGAAGAAACTTGCCCAAGCAGGGAGGGCCAGCACAAAGCATTCCTCCACTGCAAGCCCTGCGGTGGTACTGCGCCTTGGGAGAGGGTGGCAGAGGAAAACCACTCAGCGGGATCGTTTGCTGCAGGAGACCAGGTCTGTGCTGAGAGCATCCCTTGGAATCACTGGTGTTTCAGTCACCAGGAGCCTTGGGCAGGATTGGCACTTGGGTCAGGGGGCCACAGTTTTGGTGTTGTCCGAGGTTTAGTGCCCTGTGACAATGGAAAGAAAAAATGCTTTAGATTGAAAGGAGAAAGAAGCAGTCATTGTGGGCAGTTAGATATATGTTCATTTAGCTGGCCAAGGAAACAGGATGAATTTGCAGTATTTATAGGGGTGGCCTTTGAGTTCAGTCTTGTTCCTCACCCCTCTCACCTCTCCAGTGCTAAGGTTTTCAGCCTTGTGGGTGAGTGACTCAGACCAGAGCACAGTGACATGGGAGAAGGATGAATGGTGAAGAGTTTGGTCTGAGGTGCGGGATGAAAGTCAAGCTAGTGTAACAGACTGCTAGTGTCTAAAATATGCTGATAATTCTGTCACAATTTACTAGTGACGTGGGCAAGTCTAGTTTGAAAGGCAACTGAGAGAGAACCCAATGTTCAGATTTATTTAATGGTGTGATATTGCTTTGTGTTTATTCCAGAATCTTGTCTTGAAAGGCCAACTTGTGCCTGAAGCCCCTATCAGTTGTACTAGAACTTTCCAACAATACTTGATTGGTAGTTTGTCCTTTTTGGACACAGCATGCCATCTACTTCTCCTTTTTAAGTCACTGTTTTCCTCATTCCTTGCCTTTTGGCTGGTAATGAGCTAGTTGTAAAATCAATGCATGCAAAGCTACTGTTCTCTACTTCTAAGAGTGGGAAGTGACATTAATTTGTAAAAGTGAAAAGTAGTCCATCCATAAATTTTTTCCAGGTGATTGACTCAGTCAGTGCATTTTAGAGTCAAGAGAGGGTTAACATCAAAAGTTATTCTATTGTTTGTCTTTCGGTTAAAGAATAACTAGCCTGTAGAGAAAAAAAGAATTGGAAAATTGATAGGGCTGTCTAGATTCAGACACATAATTTAAAGTAAATGATATCAACTTTTGGTTTTACCATATGTGCATTCATAGTTGCCAGTTCAGTCATCTATAAAGACTTGTATTGCAGGAGTCATGGACTTCTTTGATTTTATTAAACTCAAGGGTTGTTCTTTATTTTTTTTTTTTAAGCTATGTGTAATTACTGTAACTGTGTAATTATTGCTGGATTTTTTTCCTTGTTAAGGAAACACATCATATTGTTACACAGAGCATAAGAATTGCTTGTGCAGTTTGACTATAGCAAGAAGTACTGGTTAATTTTAAAACGCATGCCTAATCTTGCATTATCATACTCAGATATATGTGTGTATATAGCCTTCCCTGGCCTCTTGCATATTCTTTTCACTATACTATTGAATATAACTTGAATATTCTGGGACAAGAATTATAGTTGTCATGTAATCATTTCTGTTCTATTTCGAGCCTTCAAATAAAGGAAAAGCTGCTTATAATAAAATGAGGATCACTGGTCTTTCAGTAATTAAATAGACTTGTTATACTGCATTAATCCTTTTTGGAACATTTGGAATGATTTCTTAGCACTCACAAACACAGCATTAGGGCCAGCAATTAATCTGTTGTTTGTCCTCCAATATTCGTATGATGTAGAGCACATGTGTTGAAAGCCATATTTTAAATTTAGGACCAGGGTCATTACAGTCAAATAATGATATTGATCATTCAGAACTGTGGACCATGACATAAATCTGAATTGCAATAATTGTTTCAAGAACTTACCACTATTTGCATCCTACCATGGCATAATTATGTTCAATGGTGTCCAGATTTGGGTTGTGCATATCAGAAGTAAAGTGGGAAGTAGAGGCTTTTTAGATCTCAGATTTGCCTTCTTCATAGGTAGGTGAAGAAGTAAAAGCTTAACATTTCATCAGGAAAGACTGTGTTTGGGAAAAGACACCAAGTTCAGTAACTCTCTGATAATGATGGAATTAAAGATTGTCAGGAGAGTGAGACTGTGTTATCCCTCTCCAGGACTGTTTTAGGAAGCACCTGCCAAAATCATAGACTCAAATGTGATCAAGTTGTCCAGCAGCGAGGTGGTTCAGCTGCCCTCTTAATGTCCTCAGACTCCTGCTATGTTAATGTATTACCCAAATTTTCTCTTTTCTAATCTTCATAAATAATGAACAAATAAAATCACCCAAACTTTCTCTCAGGATTTCACAGTTTGGTAGTTGATTCCTGGACACAGCCTGCTTAGTTTCCTTTGATCAAAGGAACATATAAATTCTCTTGGTGCTGTGCTGGAGTCCTGCGCTGTTCTCCTGCATGTTCAGCAGCAACTGACTTGAAGCATAGTGCAGAGTACTAGATCTGGTCCTATGTTAAATGACCAGAAGAGCCTTATGTTTCTGTAGTATATAGTCTTGGAACACGCTATCCTACTTCAGTAAGGTAAAAGTGTTCTCAAATATAGTCCAATCAGTTTGACCTTGTCAGAATTCAAGCCACATTAATGGTAATTTGGTCTTGTTGAAGTATTTCACTGTAGGGCAAGTATAAACACAAAAATTGCTATTCTATCTACTGAGAAATGTACATTGTGAGCTATACATAGACTTTTTGTTAAATTCCATATGAAGGTACAAGTCATTATTATGTCTTCCAAATGCTCATGACATTCCTCTTAACTTTGATAGGCACTCAATTGCTGAAGCCAACAGACACAGTTAGGAAGAAACATTCCAGTCACCCAGATGGAAAGAAAATTGACAGAAAAGCACCTGGGGATATTGTGTCTAATTTGGGGGGCCCCAGTACAAGAGAGATATGGACATAATGGAGAGAGTCCAACAGAGGGCCATGGGGATGATTAAGGGACTGAAGCATCTTTCCTTAAGAGGAAAGATTAAGAGAGCTGGGACTGCAGCTCAAGGGCATATTACCAATATAGATAAATACCTGAAGGGATGTTGCAGAGGATGGAGACAGGATCTTTCATAATGAGAGGCAATGGGCATATATCAAGGCACGGGAGTTTCCTCCTGAACATCAGGAAATGCTTTTTTGCTATCAGAATTACTGGACAGAGGCTCAGAGGCTTGCGGAGTGTCTCTTTTTGGAGATAGGTAAAAGTCATCTGGACATGGCTCTGTGCAGCCAGCCCTAGGTGGTCTTAGTGACCTCCAGTGATCCCTTCCAACCTCATTCCATCTGTGATTCTGTGAATTCTTTTGTTTCTTTTTACTGAAGTTTACCTTCATGCATAATGATATATAAAGACATCATGGCGAAGTTTCAGCAGGCCTACTTGGCTCCTGAAAGCAGCATAAATGTACTTTTATGTACTGCAGATTCCTCAGAGGGTGACACAGACCTCTGCAGGAAAAGTATACCACAGCAGGCTCATTTGAACTTTTCTCATCTGTTTTATTTTCTAACAATAATAACATATGCATATGAGCCTATGTTTGTTGACTTAGTGTTTCATAAGTAGTTTCAAGTTTGAGTGAAAGGCGTGTGGCAACCTTCCTAGTTGCTATGTATATTATTGACAAGGATGCCTTAGCTGAGTTCTCAAGGTTGGCTGGTTTCTGTATCACTGGCATCACACAAAAGTGCCTATCTTTACAGCATATCTTCTGTAGTCTGCATGGCACTCACCTGAGCTGCAGAGTAGTAGTGGGCATCACTGGAGAAGAGTAGAAGTGCCAGGTATTTCCCAGGCAGCTGTCCCTATTCAGGTTTTTTGGGGTTCTATCACTGTGTTGTTGCTTGGTGGCCAAGGCTACCACGTAGGTTCATCCTTGCCGGTGGAAACTAAAGCAATTAATCAGCTATTACCAGAAACCTGGGGGGATGCAAGGCCTGGACAAGGTGAGAGAAGACAGCACTGCTGGGATTAGAGAGAAGAAGTAGACAGGAAGTGAAGCAGAGCGGCCAAGTGTGAGTGTTAGGAAGAGTGGAGGAGAATGAGCATCCTGTTCTGGAGACGTGATGAGCAGGCAAACAGCCCTGCTTTGGGGCATTTGGGCAGTGAGAAACAAAAACAGGCCTACTCCTGTGCACCCATACACCTTAGCAGTGATGTGCTGCTACTGCCTTGTCTTTGGGGAAGGCTGCAGTTGGTATGTGTGACTACTGGTGCTTGCTGTAGTTGTGTCTGCCATCTCAATTGTCAGTGACACTGAAGGAAACCAATTTTGAAATCCCTGTGCTATATAATCCTGCTGACTTCTGGGCAACAGCTTTTCTTTTCCAGTCTCTGTGGCAACCCAAACTTACTGTATACTAAATGTTTACTGCTCCAGGTTTTGATGTTGGGAAATGAAAATATGCATATTCAACTTTGTGTTCTGTTGGAGGGAGGGAAATGTTTTTTTTTTTCTTTTCTTTTTTCTCTCTCCAGTTTTCTAAATTAAATAGACATTCTTCTTGTATTTTGTACATTCACATGGATCAGATCTATTCCTTTTGAACCCCATTTGATGCAGGAGGGCTTGTTTTACTGCAGTATAGGGAACTAACGTGGAATTTGTGTTGCAAAGAATGTGTTCAGTTTCATATTACTTCCGTAAAAAGATGTTTGACTTGTTCGGGAGCTATTCTGGTGTACTGGGTTCCCAGGCAACAAAACTAGAACATGTATGAGTGAAGTACTGCAGACTCTCTAGACTGTAGACCTAATCCTGCAAATCCCTATTTACATAAATCCCACTGATTTCAAAGGGTCTGCACATGAGAAAGCAGGTTTTACAGGATCAGGCCATTTTTTCTAGAGACCAACATCTGTTGCACCAATTGTGATAATCTCAGGTCTGTTAAAGAAAACTCTGAGGAAATATTTTATGTGGACTAGAAGAAAACAGCAAAAAAGTAACACTGTTTTCTGTTGCTATAAATTGGATTACAAGCAGAAGCAACTCCCTGTGTATTCTCTGTCTCTCCTCTGTTTTCCTCCTGCAAACTTTGATTTACGTGAGAGAAAGATGCTTTATGCAGCTGTGTGCTGTCATTGCTGCTCTTCACCTGTCTTGTATAGTGAGAAATATCTAGAAGCTGAAAAAGGCCTCTGACTTACAGGTTAGCGACTGTCAATATCTTGTTTTTGGAGCTGTGGGAAACAGAGAAAGCAATGTTTTTTTGAATTTCGAGATATTTTAGATCTTGCACTTTTAAGTCTGTGCTAAGGTTCAGCTCTATCTGAATTAAGTAATACATGCAAAGTGTTTGCTCAGTGTTCACTTTAGAACTGTAAGTGGTCTACTGGTAAAACTTAAAGCAGATGCCCCAAAAAAGCAGTTAATGGTTATGCTGGGATGAGTAGAGAGGCCACTTCCTTCGCTTTCCTCTTGGAAGAGAACATCTGCACAGTTTTGGTAGCATTTGCTGGAGGTGGAGTTGCATATTTTTTGTAACTTCTTGAAGATCTGGTGTGGAAAGGACATTAGGCTACTAGCTTATCTGGATTGATTCTGGTTCCTGTGGGCCTTGTTTTATTACACATGAGAGTAGGTGGAAGCACAGTGCTGGGCTCATTTGACATGAAGTCTGGAGATTTCACGTGTATGTTTGCTATCCGCTTTGGGCCATACAGCTAAAGGCAGAAAGGAGATACTATTCACTGTGCCTTTTAACACAGATGTTACAAAAAAACACTGTGAAAAATCTAAGACAAGGAGTTGGCAGGTGAGTTGAACCAAGTTTGTGGGGAAGGGAACCCCTCTGAAGTCCAAAAGCAATTTAAGTCTTTGTCAGTGATGCAGCACATACACAACAGGTCTATAATATCCCCATGTTTTTGGATTCACTACATTTAAAACTTACAGTCAGTCTACACACGGCAAGAACAGTGGTCTAAGAATTCTATAAACTGTAAAATGGTCAATGAGATATTGCTACTCGTGTCAACAGACCAGCAAGAGATAGGGACAAGATGTTCAACATTAGAAAGTCCTACTTCACTGTCAGAATCTGCAGAGTTGGTGGACAGAGGTATGGTATCCCCTAAACCATAATATGTTCTTGAAACTTTTTGTGATAGTTTCAAATATTTCAGAGGATTACATTTTCACCTCCCTGAAATCAGTCAAATAATGTTCGAAGCCAAATAGACAAGGCTTTTGGGTCTGCGTATTGACTGAGATGCAAGAGCTAGAACATAAATGGAGCCTTTGTGCAGCTCACTATTCAAGGATGGTGCTTTTATTCACAAGCAGTGACTTTACAGTACCTTTTCTTCTCAGTGTTTTCTCTGGTTATTATGAGCCAAGTTTCCTTAAATGCACAGGATTCATAATTAAGCAGATTTCTCCTTAGGGGGACTAATGCTTTTCAATAGATTTCTGCTCTAAGCCACTTTTATATTCACATTATATTTATTCCAATTCCTCTTTCTCCATTAGATGTCCACATTTTGCCTGATGTTTTAAAGTGTGAAGTCATTTTGTATTGTATCCTTAATGATTTTTAATATGGTCTCAACTGTTCCACTTTGTTCAGAACTAATTGCTTTTCTGAAGTGGAAAATCCTTTTTAGTGTTAGAGATTTAATATTGAGATTTACAGAAGTAGGACAGATGCTAAATGTGTAACTTAAGTAAACTGAACAAAATTAGCTAAACAATCAAAGCAAAACTGAGAAGATTAAGGTACATAGAATTGACAGATATAAAGATCCAGAGAACAGGTCCCTGAGATGAAGGCAAAAAAAAAAAAAAAAAAGCCCCCAAAACCACACATTAATTTTTACAGGTATTAACACCAAATTTTATTTATTTATTTATTTATTTATTTACTTACTTACTTACTTATTTATTTGCTGTCAGAACACAAATGTCCGGTTCTGCAAAACTTTTGATGTTGTGTTACCTTCCAGTAAAGAACGAGTTCCGGGTATGCACCTTTCTGTGTTTCTCAATTTTTTAATTAAAGAAATAATTTAAAGAATTACAGTATGTTTCTGATCAATTTATTAGAAATCACCGTACTTATTTTGTGACAACTATGGCTTGTTTGGAAGAAGGTAGGGAGTACAGTGGAACACCACTTGGTAGTGAATTGATTTCTGTTCAGGCTGTACAATGTAGAGAAATTCTGGAAAAACATCTTTTTTCTTTATCTGTGTCAATATTTTTCACTGTGGTAGAAATATGAGATATAATTGTGGTTGAAGACCTCATGACCTCAGATTTTGTGCCTGGATAGGAAGCATGTGATCTAAAATTGAGAAAAGGAACAAAAAATAGTGACACTAATTTTCTTTGTGGTGATACTGTCATCTTCACTTAATGTAATTAAATAATTCAGTTGGCAGATTTTTTAATTTTCTTATCTTTTATTTTTTAGAACTAGACACAGAGCAAGCGTTCTTAAAATAGCAAGTGTACAAGGTCAGTCTATTCCAACATAATTGCACACGCTATTTCACTCCTTTTCTACTCCCTGACCCTTTTAGGATACTGTCAGTGCTCTAGGATCTGAATTTATCTTTTGTTTATGTTAGGCTAAATCCAGATATTGTTAAAAACATTTATATTCCTTCTAGATTTTATTGGATGTTTTTTGTTTTTTGACCTTACAGCACCCCTTCCGGAATCTAGAAATATAGTATTACATCAGACTACAGCAGTTTAGAAAGAAGGCAAAATGATTCTAAATAAGAGGAAAACGAGATAGTGCTGAAGAACAGTGACTTTTTTGATGTTGTTTAAATCATTCATGGCAAGTGATTCCATGTGACATCCTTCATGTCTGTCTAAACTGGAATTTCGTATCACAGAAGATGTATCGTTATTTTCCATCAGAACCGGTGCACCTTGTTATGTCATTAAGATAACAGGATGTCCTGTCATCCTGCTGAGTTGAGGCGTTCTTGCTGAACATGAAGACATTTGGAGTGCAAAAATTGTTGCATTCCCTCTTGAACTGTTGAATTTCCTTTTGAAATAATGTGCTGTCTCCTGGATAACTAAGTGAAACAACAGATATTTGTATGACCATGATGCTTTATCTTGCTGTTTCTAGAAATGCTTTTACACAGATTTGAAACTCAATGTCATGAGGATAAGGAATATAGGTATTCAAGATCAGTATTCTCCTGTGCCTCAGTTCAGCAGCAAGCACTGTGTGATATTCATCCCAGTTGTGATCATGGTGAATAGTGGTGTTTTAAACACTTTCTGTGGAGTCTGTATTCCAGCCTGGATTCTGTATTTCTCAGCACTCTATTGTAGTAACAATGACTAAAATGATTGTGTCCATTTGTTTGTGATAGTTTATTCTGGAGATACAGCAGATAAGAATAAGAAAATTCTTGGTTTCACAAGAATGAAAAGACAGATATCTTCAGTTTCACATTTTTTATAACAACTGCTAGGTTTTTTTGTTTTTTTTTTTTGTCTTACAGTTGGAACTAAAATCCGAATTCAGTGGAGAGAAACCATTCTGATGCTTGGCCTTTTAAAACTTACTTGTCTAAATACCTATCAAAATATGGAAGCTAAGGCTTTGTTTTAGAAGAACAGATCTGTGTGAATCATAGTGAACACTTAGCTTTCTTAATCCGGATAGTTGGTTCCCAAAGCTTATTACTTCAGCCTAAATGGCAGGAGATTTTCTAAATAAGACAGTCATGATTTCAACTCTATTAAGAGAGGAAATGAAATAATTTTGATTACATTTTACTTTAGGTGAAAAAAAAAGGACATACGTACAAACCTAAAGGACAATTTCATGGATTGTGCTGGAATGCCTGGTACTCTTGAGACGTCAGCAGATAGTGCTTGTTCTCATAACGCTGTCATTGTTACTGATGCAAATAGGATAATTTGTAAAATGCTCTGATCCTCACAAATTCTAGGACCCCAGCATGTGCTGCTATAAATTCTCATTAGATTTGTTATACACTGTGGTTTTATTAATAAATTCATAGACTTTTAAAAGTGAGAATATCCATTTCGCATTTTTGAATTAAAAAGCTCTTGAAACAGATGTGAGTTTTTGCTTTTGTCTGTCAAAGAGTGTAACTACATAGACTTCAGGAGCAAAAATATCTAAGTATTTTTCAACCTGTAGTGGTGTAGTGACTACTATTTAAGTACTTTGCTGTTGGCTCATATAATCATACTAAACGCTGTCTTTAACAGACTTTTAAATTAAATATCTAATGATGAAAGTACGTGATGGCATATAAGAAATGGTGAAAATTAGTAGATCATTGATAAAAATGTTTGGGTAGAGTGAGCAGGTTTTTTTGCAAGCAGTTCAACCTCTCATTAGAAGCAGGAAAAAAATTGCACAATTAAAGATTATATTTCTGTCAGAACACAAGAGGTGGAAAACAAATAAGTATGATACTTCCAGTCTTAATTCAGGTGATTGTATCAAGATGAAAATGTCTTACAGATACCATAAGCAGAAGACACATTACTTTTGTTACACAGAGAAAAAATTTGAACATGCATGATAGGTACCACTGTCTTGACCATTTGTTGAGAAATGTGAGGCATCTAAGCAAGTCCAGATTTCTAAGAAACTATGTCTGGCCTCTGTATGCATTTGTTAATGTAAATGAAATGAACTTCTGGCCTACAGCAACTCAGTGTAATCCATAAGTGGTCTTGATGTTCTTTTTGGCACGATCTTATAATTGCCATGGTTGGCTTTTCACTTAGTGTTTTTATACTTTTTTCTCTTCTTTACCTACACTGTCAAAATACAATTACTAGTTATGTTTGGGCTCACTCGTGGCAGCTTATCTCTGTGTAGTTTACAGAGAGAATTAAAAGCCAAAAGCTATGATTACATCCGTGTTTCTAGTTTAGAAGGAGGCTAGGAAAATGAAGTATGCCATTGATGCAGTACGTCCAATAATAGATACAGGGTAAAATCATTGCTATACATTCTTCCGGTTTAATAATAATTGTTACTCAAATTTGGTTTTGGGGGTTTTACCACTGTACGCTGTGTTTATATGACCGCATAAAGAGCACTTATGTTCTGTTTTGTGACTTTTTTATTGTTTTATTTATTTACCACTGCTTCCTCAGCAAAACGGTAAATTGCAGTAATAGCTCTCTAAAGCAACCTGGCATTTATGCTGCATAGAACCAATGTAGATGGTGCAGCCATGTAAGCAGAGATATGTCAAGTACATCACCGTTCAGCTCTGAACTGGCGTAACTGTCATAGCCACTGTTCTCTACCAGGTTTACTTACTAATGTTTTTTAAACATATTTAGACTAGGCAGCTGCCTCTGAGGTTGAAATGAGTATAATTAAGACTAACATAAAAACGGTTTTCTTTAACAACTGTAGTCTTAATGCTCAGGAATTAAATTCTATATCACAGATGCGTTTACAGGTATAATTATTTTTTGTTATTTGACAGTTAAATTTGAATGCTCTTTGAGTATGTAGAACATAGTTTTATTTGTTGTGGTTCATGTTTCTTATCTTTGCCATAATCATGAGATTATTCAAATAATATTTTCTTACTGTGGCAAACTTTAATCCAACACCTGAAATATTTACAATATGTGAAAGGACGAAAATCTTATATTATTCTTTTTACAAGAGAAGGTTAGCCAAACACAGGGGAGTTCTGCAGGCACAAAAAGGGAATTCTTGCTCTAAAGCTACTGTGGCCTAAGTCTGTATGACAGACAGCGAAAGATCTATAAAAATACAGTCTTTCTTCATTGAAGAGATTAAGCAGGTTTCTTTAGGTCAAGCCAGAGACAGTGGAAAAACTGAACTCCCACATTCATTGTCTGTTTCCAGCATCCATTTAAATGGGCCACGTTAGCGTGTTCTCAGCTATTGAAAGTTAGGGCTGGTATTTACCAGTATGCTTCCTGTTGGTTCTCTAAGACTCTACCAAATGCCCTCTTGCATTAAGCTTGCGTGGTGCTACAATCTTGTTGTCATCCAGCTGCAGAGGGAACACTAGAAGTGCATTTTAAAGCACGCTTCTGGGTGCTGATTTGAAGTGTACTATCGCTGAGTATTTTTGTAACACAGTCCCAAAATTCTTGCATGAAGCAGGCTCAGTTTACCATCCAGGGAGGTGTGTGGTGCTAATAAGATTTTGACGGTGGTTATCTTAAGAAAACCCGAAGCAATATTAGGATATATTTATACAATGTTTTGAAAGGAGACACAAGCAAACTTCTTTAGTCCCTGAGCCAGCCAAGCACGTTGTAGCAACTACAAAGCACTCTCTTCTGGCCAGCTGGCTCCTGGCAGTCATCTTGCATATGGCTCCCTACAAATTACCACATAAATATACCCATCATTTTAATAGCAATGTGAACAGAGGAACAGTCAGCACTGACCTTTCAACTAGCTCCTTTCCAAGTAAAGTGATAGGGATGGGACAGGCTGTGTGTTAGGGGCAGGTAGTGGTACAGCCTGTGCCTTGGAGCAGGCTCCCTTCGAAGCACCCAGCTGCCACTGAGCAACGTAGCCCACCCTGGTAACATGACCCAGCTCAGCAGCTCAGAGGTGGCTCCAGTTTATAATCTTCACTCTTCATGATACCTGGCTGCTGCTTACAGGGATCGGAAGCTTTGTTTTCCACAATTCTTTGTTGTAGTGGTACCTCATTTAATTCAGTTTGTGATCCTCTTCATTGTATTGGAATTTACTTAAAGAAAGAAAGAAAGAAAGAAGGAAAGAAAGAAGGAAAGAAAGAAAAGAAAGAAAGAAAAGAAAGAAAGAAAAGAAAGAAAGAAAAGAAAGAAAGAAAAGAAAGAAAGAAAAGAAAGAAAGAAAAGAAAGAAAGAAAAGAAAGAAAGAAAAAACCCAGAAATTATAAATTACCATTATTTTCAAAGCAAAATACTGAACTTTTATTGTGTTACAGATAATTTTGATTTGAAAATTCTTAGCTTCTACTGGCAACGACTGCAGAGTATTATTCCCTCTCTGCAGTTCTTAAATACTCTTGGAGATATGGAAAAGAATCTTTTAGGATTTAATCTGCAGTATCCTTCTGTTCTTACCTTCGTACTCTCCAAATACCCATCTTTCATTTAATGGAAAATGTGTTTCAAAAATACTTGTTGTCATAATAAAGTAAGAAAAATTATCTAAGATTGTTGAATTCCCCAGGAAGTGACAGTGATTTTTCTCAATTATTATTTGTCATAGAATTTAATGTGGTCGTTCTTTTTGAGGGATTGAAAGGAGAGGCTCAGATTTAACATGTGTACCTTGTTAGCAATGTTTTGACAAATAGTAGCAGCTGTATAAACTAATCTTTCTATAGCTTTCACACATGGGACTCAATTAACAATGAGCCACTGTCAGTTCAATCCTTTCTATCTTT
>JADANK010000826.1:0-14417 GCA_021292215.1 Lophura nycthemera
AGATCATTGATGAGTTCTCCTCAGATCTGTCAGTAGCTGACAAAGTAATTAATTCTTGCTCAATATCTTGTTTGGAGAGATGCAGTGGTGTTGTTTACAGTTTCAAATTGAAACCATTTGCAGCCTTTGCTTTAAGGCAAGTGAAAACTTACTTGTTCCCCCAGACAAATAACTTGCCTAACTCCAGTGCGTTGATATATTCTGGGAAACTTCTCTAACAACAAGAGAACTTGCAAAGTCAACCTAGTGTGCTACTATCCATCGTTCAGTGGATTATTCTATACCTTGTAAATATATTAATATATATGATATTTATATTATGTATCTGTCTGTTGCATTTCAAAGACTGAGCAGTATTCTGGTTGTCTCGGGAGCATGGAACTAAAAGATGACTTCTTGAACAGTGAAAGTTTCAGTAGCAGCTACCCTGCTAATAGGTTGAGATTAGTTAGCAAAAAGCACAGATTTCCCATGAGTAATTTGAAACAAGTTGCTGTTTAATGTCTTCTGGGATTTCAAACACTCAAAGTTATTCAGTAGTACACGTTGCTGCAAACAGCTTTTTTTTTTCTCAGTCCTGCCTGAATTTTGCTACTCCACCTCTGTAGACGACACCCCTATGGCTCTTCTCCGTAATCCTGTATTGTTTGAAGTGAGGATATAACTAACCCTTGTGACAATATGAAGATGCAGGCTTGTTCCTGATCTGAGCCTTGAATTTCAAAGGCAATAGTATAAGACGTAATTGTGCATGGAGATCGGAGCTTGTTACGTTGCAACACAGTCTATAATTTCTGCCCCGGCATTCTGTAACTTGGACTATTTTTTTTTTCTGTGGGCAAGGAGAAAGTGCGTAGACTCCAAATCTGTTTCTAACTACCTGGGAATTAATTAGCTCAGTAATAAGGGCATTGTGGGGTTAATGTTGCTGTTGTTCTGGAGTAATTCAGTCTTCATGTTTTGCTCAATTTCTGTCCAAAGCTGTGATGATGACTGCGCCATCAGACGATCCACCATCTGATGATGTTATGATTGCTGATGAGCTAACAGCTACCCCAGAGCAGAAAGCTCTTGCTGGCTTTCTGAATCTGCCTTCAACATTCTTCTGTAATAAGAATAGGCCTGGATACATACCCGAAGAGGATGATGGTAAGGAGAGTCCAAGTTGATTTTTGTGTTGCTTTTTTTGTGGAGAAAGGGTATCGTACCATCAGAACCAACAGATGCTGATATAGGGCAGTGGTACTCCTGCCATCCTCCTTTTGGTCAAGGATCGTGTGTCTCCCTTCCAAATCTGTCTTGTGGTGCTCTTAGAAAAATTACCAAGATGCTTTTTTTCTGAAAATGCGAAACCTATGCCAGACCTCTCGGCTGAAAAGCTGTCAGTAGTGTAATTAAGCACCTGTACGCAAATAGGAATGGGAAGCTTGCTTGCTGATGTGTAAACGTCTCAATAGGTATGCAGAAGTTTTGTATGCTTGCTGGGCTTGTAAGTCTGAAGGGCTTAACAGGCTTAGACTTCTCTGGATTTGGAGCGTCACTGAGAACTTCCACTTGTTTCCTATATTTAAGACAAAGACCACGAAGGCTATGAAACAGCTGTTAAGAAACTTAATGGAAGACTGTATTCCAGTGATCAAAAAGGGAAAAGGAAATTGCAGGGTGTGTCTGAAAACACAATGCTTCTGTGATGCCCACATTTCAGCTTTAAATCTAGAGGACAGTTAGGCTCTGAGGTTAACTAGGATAGTTAAGTGGAGTAGTTTCCTGAGACGGATAGTTTTAGAAACACTCATGCTGGAGTCAGAAAAGCAGCTACTCAGCAGTTTTAGCATCAGTGAGTTGAAATGTTAGCCTTATGTGCAACCTGAATGAGAAATGTACGTTTTAGAGAGCCTCTAAATAAGAGTGTCAAAGTGTTTTCCTACTTGGAGACTTTCTGCCATACTTCTGAATATGGACAGCGCTGAGCTTCGCAAGATGCATGGAAAGTCTTGGGGGTTGGGGTTGGAAGAATGGTCTACAGCTATGAATGTTTGCTACTTCTGCAGATAGTTTTCGTACATTATGAGTTTACCAGTTAATCAATAGCTTAAAACCAAAGTACACTGCTTTAAAATACAGCTGTATGTTTTCTTTAAAAAATTCAAAAAATAATTTAAAAAAAAATTCAAAAATACAAGCGCAGAAGACTGATATTGGTTGCTTAGGTGCTTATGGTTATTTTGACTGTGCCTCAAACTTCAGTGTTTTGTAATGGAATCTGGATAGATACTAGAACAGATGAGGTCTGATTCTGAGGATACGAATTTCTGTGTACTAGGAAGAGTTGGCATATATTGAGCTATCAGAAAAAGAAGTAAATGTCAGAGGAAGCTAGTAGTAGAAACAACTGCAAGACTGAAATGTTCACCGCTGCATGGGAGTTCCTTGGTAGCAATAGAAACCAAGCCTTGCAAATTTGCAGTTCCCGTGCCACTCTTAAATAATGGTGCTATTTGAAAAGTATCTTACTTTAAGATGTTCTGGGTACCATTAGGATAATTTACAATGTAGGTGCCAAAAATTGTTGCCGTATTAAGCTACCTCATCATCTGTTTTCCACAAATTTTTGTTCTTTGCGGTAGGCGTCACAGGCGAGACTGAATTGGAAAGTGGAAGTACTGCTACTTTGGAAAATCAACCAACTCCCAGGGAGAAAAAGACAGGCCAGCCTCTGCAGGTTCCTTCTGCATCTCCCTGGAGCTCTGGCAGCAGTGCTGAAGATGAGGGTCCAGAAGAAACTCGGGCAGAAGTTACAATTCAAAACATGAAAGTAAGAATGAAGTTCTTACAAAAGGTTTTGTCACTAAATTCAGAGAATTATTCTCAAACCTCTAAGACATGTTTATTTTCACTTAGTGATGAATAAAACATGCAGCAAACACTATTTGACTCCTTTCACTGCGCCTCAGGTCTTTTCTAACACTGGAAGTGAGGCACAGATCTTACAGTGCTCAGGGAGAGAAAGGAGTTACAGCTGTATCCAAACCTAGAAAAGGCTTTGGCTAGTAAAATTCCTCCTACCGTGAATGTATGGATTAATAGATTTTAGAGAGAGATTTTAAAGAAAAACAGTATATTTTGTGGAATTATACTACTTCAAAGATATATCAATCACATTAGTCAGTTGTAGTGTCACACCATAAATAAAAACAAAACCCCATCTGCAGGGCAGAACTGAGATTAAGTGAAAATGGAATGGGTTTTGGAGCCATTTCAGCTTTTTCCCCTTGATTTTTCCAGCTCCAGGAAAGAGAAGATGCTCTGAGGGAGCGAGAAGCCTGCCTGGATAAACTAAAAGAGGTGCGGTAATTTAAGGATGCTTATTGCCTTAATTGCCATTTAGCTTGGTGTTTGCTATCTGAAGCCACCATGTGTTTGCCAGCTTTTATGCTTCTCTCTTTAAAGTGCTTGAAATTTGGAAATGGAAATTCATTGGAAGTTATTTCAATACTGAAATGCCACTTAGCTTGTAGTTGTTTCTAGAATACTCCGGTTAATCATGTTTGAAATGTGATATTTCCACAGCAGAAGGATGCAGAAGTGAAAGCGCTAGAAACGTCACTGAGGGAGATCTCCAAATGTCGGGACGACCTCAAAGAAGCAAATGAATCCTTGAGAAAACAGGCAAGAGAAATTATTTCCTGCCATCAGTAACTTTCCAACTTTCTGAGTTAACACTGCTAATTGTCTGAACAGCATGTTAGCAAAATTGATGATTTTCCAAGACAGGAATAGCATGAATGCATGAAATTACTTTCTGATCCTTCTCTGGGTGCATCTGCTCTCATGGTTACCCAGTAGTTTCAGTTGTTTTCAGCAGTGTTAATGAAAGCAGTATTGTCTCTGTTCTTAATGTCAAGCAGGGGCAGCAGTTCCCCATAATGCAGAGTTAAAACTTTCCCCTCACTTGACTGCTGAAGCTGACCTAAATGCTGATGAGGAAATGGATCATTCCCTGGGATTCTTCCGACTAATTGAAGAAACCAAATAGCAATCTAGAGTTCAGGGATGAAGAATCTGTTTCTCCTAGCAGGGAATCTCATTAACCAGTAGTTCTAGAAGCAAAAGCTGACTTTTAATGGTCTTTTGTTTCTGCATGAACAGCCAGGCGGGGTTGCATTTTGTGTTGTAGAAGGCCAGACAATGCTGCCACATGTCAAAGTCATTTGTGTTAGCGTGAGAGGGGGTTGAGCATAGATGGCTAGATTGCCACGAGGACACCTCCAATTAGTCAGCTGTTGGGTAAAACAAAACCCCATCTGCAGGGCAGAACTGAGATTAAGTGAAAATGGAATGGGTTTTGGAGCCATTTCAACTTTTTCCCCTTGATTTTTCCAGCTCCAGGAAAGAGAAGACGCTCTGAGGGAGCGAGAAGCCTGCCTGGATAAACTAAAAGAGGTGCGGTAATTTAAGGATGCTTAATGCCTTAAGTGCCATTTAGCTTGGTGCTTGCTATCTGAAGCCACCATGTGTTTGCCAGCTTTTATGCTTCTCTCTTTAAAGTGCTTGAAATTTGGTAATGGAAATTCATTGGAAGTTATTTTAATACTGAAATGCCACTTAGCTTGTAGTTGTTTCTAGAATACTCTGGTTAATCATGTTTGAAATGTGATATTTCCACAGCAGAAGGATGCAGAAGTGAAAGCACTAGAAACGTCACTGAGGGAGATCTCCAAATGTCGGGACGACCTCAAAGAAGCAAATGAATCCTTGAGAAAACAGGCAAGAGGAATTATTTCCTACCATCAGTAACTTTCCAACTTTCTGAGTTAACACTGCTAATTGTCTGAACAGCATGTTTGCAAAATTGATGGTTTGGTTAGTCCAAGACAGGAATGGTGTGAATGTGTGAAATCACCTTCACCTTCTCTGTTTCTGAATCTTTAGACATTTTTGGAGTGTGTTCTTTTATGTCACTTCTTTATGAAAAGAAGAAGTGTTTATTTAAGCTCTTTGCTGCTCAGGAACTCTGTCGAAGGATTTCAGAGTGTTGTTTACAAAAAAAAGAGTTTTCCATTCCCTGATATTGGGGTCTTTTTGAATTCTTTCAGTTAAATGAAGAGATTGTTCAGAAGAAGTACTTGAATGAACAAATAAGGACAGGAGAAGCTCGTTTCAGCTATCTGGAAGTAAGGTTTTTTCTTATCTGTGCATGCTTCCTTCGTAGGTAAGAAGTAAAATAGAATTCATGGTTCCTTTTTGTTGTAGTGGAACCATCAGTTTATAATGGCAGAGATGTATAAGGAATACCCGTGAAGTGGCACAACAGACGACACCTTTCATGAAGGAAGAAGTGACGGAAGCATCAAAAGGGGATAAGGTAAGAACTGGGCAAGGTGAAAAATTCACTCAAAAGCCTTTTGGCATTGGAACATTCTCTGTATACCTGTTGAAATATGAAAACGTAGCTGCTACTTTTTTTCATTCTAATAGGTATTAGGTTACAGAAAGAATAGAGTCTATTAGGGGGAAGCAGGCAGTAAATGGAAAGAGTAAAGCTTGCTGCTAAAATTGTCTTCTGAATTTTATGTTATGTATGTATCTACTTTTTATTTGTTTGCTGTGTTTTCCTCTCACCTTCTCTCTCATCTGTCAAAATTAGATTCTGCTCATCCTCCTCACAGAATCACAGAATCACAGAATTGCCAGGGTTGGAAGGGACCTCAAGGATCATGAATCTCCAACCCCCCTGCCACATGCAGGGCCACCAATCATCCCACCTCATGCTAGACCAGGCTGCCCAGGGCCCCATCCAATCTGGCCTTGAACACCTCCAGGGATGGGGCATCCACAACGTCTCTGGGCAGCCTGTTCCAGTACCTCACCACTCTCTCTGTAAAGAATTTCCCCCTGATGTCCAACCTAAATCTCCTTTCCCTCAACTTCAAACCATTTCCCCTTGTCCTGCTGTCACTCACCCTTTCAAAGAGTTGATTCCCCTCCTGTTTGTAGGCTCCCTTTAGGTACTGAAAGGCTGCAATGAGGTCACCCCGCAGCCTTCTTTTCTCCAGGCTGAACAAACCCAGCTCCTTCAGCCTGTCCTCATAGGGGAGGTGCTCCAATCCCCTGATCATCGTTGTGGCTCTCCTCTGGACCCTCTCCAACAGCTCTCTGTCTTTCTCGTACTGGGGGCTCCAGACCTGGACGCAGTACTCCAGATGGGGCCTCACAAGAGCAGAGTAGAGGGGAACAATCACCTCCCTGTCCCTGCTGGCCACCCCTCTTTTGATGGAGCCCAGGATACCATTTGCCTTCCGAGCCGCAAGGGCACACTGCTGGCTCATGTTAAGTTTTTCATCTATCAGGACCCCCAGGTCCTTCTCCACAGGGCTGCTCTCAAGGACCGCTCCTTCCAGTCTGTAGGGATGCCTGGGATTCCTCCGGCCCAAGTGCAAAACTCTGCACTTTGCCTGTGTTGAACTTCATCAGGTTCACCCGGGCCCACCTTCTCTAGCCTTCGAGGTCCCTCTGAATGGCATCCCTTCCTTCAACCGTGTCGACCGCACCACTCAGCTTGGTGTCGTCAGCAAACTTGCTGAGGGTGCACTCAATTCCATCATCAATGTCATTGATAAAGATGTTAAAGAGCACCGGTCCCAAGACAGACCCCTGGGGGACGCCACTCATTACCGGCCTCCACCTGGACATAGAGCCATTGATGACCACCCTCTGTCTGCGGCCTTTCAACCAGTTCCTTATCCATCGAGTGGTCCACCCATCAAATCCACATCCCTCCAATTGGAGAGTAAGGATGTGGTGGGGGCCATGTCAAAGGCCTTGCCCAAGTCCAGGTAAATGACATCGTCGCCTTTCCCTTGTCCACCGATGCCGTCACTCCATCATAAAAGGCCACCAGATTGGTCAAGCATGACCTTTCCTCTGGTGAAGCCGTGCTGGCTGTCACGGATCACACGCCCTTTCCTCATGTGTATCAAGCATGTCATCCAGGATGATCTGTTCCATGATCTTCCCAGGCACAGAGGTGAGACTCACCGGCCTGTAGTTCCCAGGGTCCTCCTTGCTCCTTTCTTGTAAATGGGAGTGACGTGACCCTTCCTCCAGTCATCCGGGACCACAACCTGACAGCCATGACTTCTCAAATATGATGGAGAGCGGCTCGGCAACCACCTCAGCCAGCTCCTTCAGAACCCTGGGATGCACGCCATCCGGCCCCATAGACTTGTACACATTCAGTCTCGTGAGGCGGTCTCGAACCTGCTCTGTCCTCACAGCGGGAGGGGATTTACCACCCCAGTCCCCACCTGGAGGTGTAGGGATGCAGGGCTCAGGGACGGGAGAAGTACTGGAATCCTGGCCACTAGTGAAGACCGAGGCAAAGAACTCATTCAGTACCTCAGCCTTCTCTCCGTCCGTTGAAGCCAGTTCTCCTTTTACATTTACCAAAGGAGGTACACTCCCTTTGGCCTGTCTCTTCTGGCCAATGTACCTGTAGAAAGTCCTCCTGTTGCTTTTCACGTCCCTCGCCAAGTTCAGTTCCACCTGCGCCTTGGCTTTCCTGATCCCACATCTGCAAGTCCGGACGACATCCCTGTAATTCTTCCCAGGTGGCACGCCCTTGTTTCCAGAGTTTGTACACACCTTTCTTCGCCCTCAGCACTCTCAGCAGGTCCTTACCAAGCCACGCCGGCTTCCTCCCTCCTCTGCCTGCTTTCTTGTTCAGAGGGACAGAGAGTTCTTGCGCTCTTAGGAAGGCATCCTTGAAGAGTAACCAGCTCTCCTCAGCATTTTTGTTTTCAAGGACAGCATCCCAGGGGATCTCAGCCAACAGACCATTGAACAGCTTAAAGTTTGCTCTCCCAAAGTTTGGGGTCCTGACACCACTCTTCACCAAGCCCACATCTCTCGAGATCACAAACTCGACCAGAGCGTGGTCACTGCAACCCAGGCTGCCTCCAACCTTAACACCATTAATTATTTCATAGAATCATAGAATCACTCAGGTTGGAAAGGACCTTCAAGATCATCGAGTCCAACCACAACTCAACCATACTACCCTAACTCTAACAACCCTCCGCTAATGTCCCTGAACACCACATCCAGATGGTTTTTAAACACATCCAGGGATGGCCACTCAACCACCTCCCTGGGCAGCCTATTCCGGTGCTTAACAACCCTTCCTGTAAAGAAGGGTTTCCTGATATCTGTCTTGAAGCCTCCACTTTCTGTACAGGTAAGCAAGCAGATGACACAGCTGACAACAAAACAGATGCTGCCCATTTCCTCATTAGCACGCTGAGAGAGTCTCCATGGAAAGACAGACTATGGGCCTAGCCCAACAACCTATACTCATATGAGAAACTTTTTCCCATGTTAGACCTTTTCTCATATTGCATTCTTGCTTTTCAAGCATAAGTACTCAACAACTTCAGCTGGGAATAAGGCTTAAAAGCATATGACTCCATTGGAAAGGATATTTGGTTCTTTTTTAAACCTTGGTTACATTATGAATGACAAAAAATAATAGAGAATGTTACCATCACTCCGGATTATTAAAAAAAAAACAAACTTAGATCTATTAAAATGTTAAGCAAAAAAATGTTTTTTACTTTCAGCTTGTACTTGTCACGAGAAAATGCAGCTTTTTTTTTTTGTATTTCTACATATTTTATTACTTGCTTTCACTTTCTGACATCTTACAAAATGATTAGCTTAAGTAGAAAATATTTTTTTTCATGCTTTCCTTCTTTTTTTTTCTCTCTTTCTCTTTCTTTTTATCTTTGTGAAGAGATACAATTGTTTATATTATTACAGTGAGGATGTGACGCCACCAGTGAAAATTTTCAAGGACTTTGGGGAAATTAATCGAGCAGTTGCTTAATCTTATAGAAGGGCTGAATTTTGCAGTTCTTACTTACACAAAAGGTGTTGAATGGGAGTTTTGTCAAGTAGTCAGGATCTCAGCCACTAATAACCTCCCGGTTATTTTCTTTTTCTCATTAGCAGTCTAACAGCTAACAGACTAATCTGAAGCTGCTATGGGATGCAAGATGAATTACAGCGCATAAAGCTTACCCTATGAAAACCAGTGAAAAATTGCAGCCAGCATCTCTCAAACGGTACCCAGGGCAAGCTCCTGAGCAGGTACCAACCCGTGGAGCTGCCGCAGCGGCTCCAGCAGAGCGCTGTCGCTTTTGCACCGCTGGGGTCCGGCCCTAAAATTAGCCTCCAAAAATTCAATCTCAGGCGTTTTGAGAAAGTCACTTTGGGATCGTGATACCTGAAGCTGCTCAGATGCCCTGCTGACTCAGTGCAGGAGGTGCAAGGGAATGGCACTGTGGGGATTCGTCCTGCCACAGTTCTGCAGGATGGAGCTGTGCGTGGCTGGGATGGAGGTGCAGGCCTTCCTTCTTGCTGCGGGGCAGCATGCAAGCAGGCAGAGGGCTGATGGGCTTCCTTCAGCCCACAGAAATTACGTTCAGAGTTAAGAAAAAAATTGCTACAGCTGTTGATTTGCACACACAGGATCTGTGAGCCTGCTTCCACTAGTTCAGTGTTTTTACTCAGGTGTATTCTGTTCTGTGCAGCACGTGCAAGGAAAATACAATGAATACTTTTCTGAGAAGGACTGATATTGAACGTTACATTCTAGACAGCTTCATTCCAGAAATGTACACTTCTTACTAAACACCGCCTTTCTTAGGAACTGCTTCCAGTTGGAAAAAAGCCCCATCCAACCCTGTCGTCCTTCACTTTTGCTCCTGAATCTGATCATTTTCTCTTCAATTAAATCACATCCAGTTTTGTAAGCGGCGATAAACTTTTGGAAACATCTTCTGAGTTGTATGAAATAGGGAGCATTCCAAGAAGATGCTCTTTGACAACTCAGTATTTTGCTACGTTTTGTTACCCTGAATCACACAGGTCTCAAATTACACTTGGAGACACTTGGATAAAATCAGGTAAGAACATCCACATTTTCTCTGCTTTCATCTACTTCAAATTGCTTACACTCTCCCGAAGCATTAAAACCAGAAACGTGGCTGGGAACGGAATCCAACAAACGTGTCAATAAAATATTTTCTGAAACATCTTTTTTAGACCATATGCTGTAACACAAATAAAAGCACGGGAAAACACAGTATGATTTAGCATTATTTCTAACTCCTCAGCTTCTCACTGAGCTGATATGAAGAATGTATTAATATTTTCTAAATATGGGAATTTCTTTCAAGAGGAAAAATGATACCAATCGTCAACCGAGAGACAGCATATATTCTGTGCTTTGTGAAGAAGCTTCACAAAAAAAAAAAAAAAACAAACAAAACCCTGTGAGGGTTAAGATCAGCTTAAAATAAAACATCTGCTAGCTATGAAGACACGAGATCTCACCTGCAATTCTAGTAATTATTGCAAAGTGCAGCTCACAGCCGTTTTGTGTGTATTTAAACAAGCAACACTATGAACACCGAGCATAGATCACAGACACAGGACGATCATTTACTATTCTTACTGTGATAAGAAACAAGCTTATTTTATACACAGTTTAAATAAATTGTGATAATACATTCAAAAAACATGAATTTGTTGTCAAAATTACCTTAATTTGGAAAGAGTAGCCTTATAACAACGTACTGATCGCTGAGAACAGTATTACTTTTTCCTTAGCTTGATCATTCTTATAACTGACTGAGCTTTTAAAGAAAGTTTTCTTAAATTGTTAGAACACGTTTATTTTCTTGCAAATTAATTCTTTTTAACTCTTTCTGATAGCTTTGAATCCCATAAAGAAAGATGAATTATCACATACTGAGCCCAAGCTGTGAAACAGGAGGAGACAAATAGAGACCCCTACTGTGTTTAACAATGTAGAAGAAATTCCAGACTCAATAGAAAAATTTTCTGTCCTCTTTCTCAGACCACAAAAGCCTGTTAGTATAGATTTGAACAGTGGAGGGCACTCTTGCCATGCAAAAACTGTTCCTGACCTGGCACAATTTGTTTCATCTATTCGGTAGCCTCAATCTCAGAATTTGTTAAGTAACAGCCACCTGTGGCACAGGCACTAACTGTAATCTGTTTAAAATATTTGCAGTTCCTAATCTGTGCAGTGAAGCACTTGTTATCTAAAACAACGCTGCTGCTGCTTTGCTACATGTATGCAGGTGTGGAACGGATGCAAGCTTTACAAGTTGTTTTGAATATGTGTGCAAGATGTGATATTAAATAAGATGTGCATTATGTTTTTTAGAATTATGCCGAAAGCTATTCTTTTGGCTTTCACGGCATACTTATGGCATTACTTTCAGAATGCATAGGATTTATTAGGAAGTAAGTTTATTTGGAACACAAGTTTTACTTGGAAGCCTAAAAAATTGTGGTCAACGCTTCTCACATAGACGATGCAAAAAAATAATAATAATAAAGATATTTAAAAACAAAGAAAGGAATGGCAAGGAGTGGAACACAGATTCTGCGTAGCCTTCCTATGCTGGGAAGAGTTTTAGTAACCAGATGTCAAGCTGTGCCACTAACACCCTACAGAATGATGCTGGCTGCTCTCTGAACAACTACGGCACAGCGCTGATGAATTTGTGCCCAGAGGATTCACAAGAAGAGAAGCCAACGGATGGCCCAGTCCTCTATCTCCTAAGCATCTCGGAACTGAATATACAAATACAGGAGGAGAAAAAGGCACTACTCCTTTGAGTAAAATTATTCACGTGCAGGAGTGTCTGAAAGGGCAAACTCTAAGTGATACAATGCTAACCACGCAGCTCATTTTGCTCATTTACCATTCTGCATACTGGACAGCAAACCACACAGGGATCCAAACAAGCTAGCTTTCAGCATATCCATCTTTGGGGATGTTATCACATCAACGAGGTGATAAAATAAAATTATCAAACAGTAGTAAGTAGAAGGGATCTCCCAGAAAACTGACCAGAAAGTCGGTTTTGATTAATTGAAACTAAAATACTGCAGCACCTGTAGGGTTAATTAAGCAGCTCAGGACTTTGGGCTTGACAAAAGGAAACATTTTCCTTCTCTAAGAACTGAAAACACTTCTGCTGAATTAGATGGGCATTTGATAAGCTGTACAGCATGTAGCAAACTCGCAGGGATCTCTAGTTAATACTCAAATTCAGTCTTAACACTTAACAGAACAGTGGTAAGCCGTGCTGCCAAGGTCAGCTGCACAGATGTACTAATTGTATTATGAGCTTGACATCTAGTGGCCACCCCTGGCAGGGCAAAGCAGGCAAAGGTTAAATCAGCAAGCCTTGTCAAAGCACTTCTAACTACCCACCCTCGGGGAGGCTCCTCGGGAAACGAGAGGGATCTCTTCCACTCCACTTCGTCCAGCTCTGGGAGCCTGCAGTGCTGCCACGACCCCCATCCAACCCCCACCCAGCACCCACCCACTGGGCCACGGATCCTGCAGGGGATGAATGGCCTTCCCCAGGGTTCCGGCACCCTTCGCCCTCTGACAGAAGTTGGGATTTTTTTTTCTGCTTCTTTTTCAACCAATGCTTGGGTCCAAATTATGGGGAGGGTGGGGGGAGAGGGGGTGAAAGAGGGGAAAAAACCCGAACAGTATTAGAGTTCAGCAATAGTTATCCAAAGAGCAATCAGAGTTATCCGAAGGCTCTCTCAAAAGATTTAGCTTACTTTGTAATAGATGCTGCCCAAGTGTGCTCACTGTATGTATCCTAAATACAGCAAGATAATATGAAAAAAAACCTCCACTCTTTAGTCTCCTATCTATTCACGTTCACATAAAAATGTGCTTTCTGGCATCTTTTTAAACAACTTTTTTTCTGGCTTGCCCAGCTTTTAAGAGATGTCCACCAATAAGAAGAAATGTGCTTCATGCCCAATTCACGACCAGCTCCTAAAAGTATATTTTATCCCAAATTCACATCTTTTTATTCCGTTTTTCTTTTTCTTTCTTTCTTTTCAACTGCTGGAAAACCTTCATTATATTTGGTAGTAAATTTTAAGAAGGTAAAGGAAACAGGATTTTGTCCCTCTGCATGGAAAACGTACAACTCGATAAGAATTTGCTGCTGGAACTGGATTTACTCCTGCTTCCTCTGGAAAAAAAAAAAAAATCTAGAAAATCACTCCCATTTTACAAATGTCACGTAATAGACCAACTGATTTTTGCATGCTTTATTTTCTAAAGGTGTCAGTACTCAGCTATTTTAATTTCCTGCCAGACCTGGATTATCATAGACAGCAAAAGTGACTGACTCGTGTCCTGACTGATGGATACTCAACAGATAGGCTTGTCCAGGCTGGGCAGTCAACTGATCAAATGAAGGAAAAATTCAAAGAAAATCTTCCTAGGAACCAAAGTATTTTTCAGAAATGGCACTAATTCTCTTTATAAATTTGTGTATTTTCACCCTGAAAATTGAATTGTAGTTTTTTCCTCTTCCTTAGGCAAGGACAAGTAATTATCAGCTGCTAAATGTATGCATATTAATAGCTTAATTACACAGATCCTAAACCAATACCTTTCAAAATTTCCTTCCTCCCACTCCAAGAAAGGGAGCCCTAATATCTGCCTCGAGAGATGGTAAGAATTCCTCAAGATCAGCAGCGCCAGATAAAATCTGACCCACTTTGGTCTACATTTCCTCTTTGGTCTATATTTCCTCCACATTGGTGAGCAGCAGGTCCAGCAACGCTTCACCTCTGGTCGGTCTGTCCAACACCTGGACCAGAAAGTTATCGTCAACACACTCTAGGAGCCTCCTGGACCTCTTGCAACTGCCGTGTGGTCTATCCAGGAGATATCCGGATGGTTGAAGTCCCCCATCACGACAAGAGCCCGTGAGCACGAAGCCTCCCGCGTCTGAAGCAAGAAAGCCTCGTCAACAGTCTCCCCTTGATCAGGTGGCCTGTAGTATAGTCCTGTAGTATAGTCCTCCTTTGTGGTCATCCAAGCTGCTGTCTAGTTTGCTTGCAAGAGAAGATCTCTACTAACTAAACAAGTTCACATGAGAACTCCCTGCTGGCCCTTGACACAAAGACAAGTCCGTGCAGGTGATGGCGTGGTCACCTGTACCAAGTGGGAGCTGTCTGCAGACTCCTTTTTAACAAGGAGCTGCCCGTATTTCTCCCGCAGCCAGCGGGGGCTTCTCAAGCCCTGGATACAAGGCCCAACAGAGCAGGCACGGCCTGTTCCAGATTACTGCTTCCTCAGAGATAATGTCTTCCACGGGCTCCCCGTAACTTCTGTCCTGAGCTTTGTCTCCTTTTCCGTTAAATGGTGCATAATTTGTCAGAACTAACGTGCTCTGGCAGGCACGTCCGTCTGCTACTGTTTCGGTTTAGAAGATCATCAAGTTGAAAGCTGAAATAGCTGATGATGTGAATGTGTTACAGCTACCACCGAACTCTGA
>JADANK010000827.1:0-13403 GCA_021292215.1 Lophura nycthemera
CCACAGGAACCCCCATAAGGATCCATCAGGGCCCCCCCCACAAAACTCCCATACGACCCCTGGGACCCCCCAGCCCCCCCCCCAGCCCCGTAGTGACCCCCAGGTTCCCCCCCAGCCCTATAGGCCCCCCCCCCCCCCATAGAGACCCCAAGCCCCCACCCCCACCCCCCCCCAGGTCCCCCCAACCCCACAGGGACCCCAAAATTCCCCCGGGCCCCCCCAAATCCCTCAAACCCCCTGGGGACCCCCCAACCCCCCCCCCCCAACCCCCTTCCCCCCACCCTTCCCCCCCCCCCAGCCCCAAAAAACCCCCCCCCCCAGCCCCCCAACCCCCCAGCCCCAAGGGACCCAAAGGACCACCGGCCCCCCCCCCAACAACTCCCATACGACCCCAGGGCCCCCAGGTCCCCCCCCAGCCCCATGGGGCCCCCCCACCCCACAGAGCCCCCCCCCGTCCTTTTTCGGGTTCACTCTCCTCCTCTTCGGGGCCGGGGGGGAATCTTCGTCCATCAGGAACAGACCTGGGGGGGGGATTTAGGGGGGGGGTCCTGTGACAACCCCCCCCAAGGCCCCATAGCCCCAAAATGCCCCAACCCCCCAGTACCCAAAAGCCCCCCCAAAATCCCCCACACCCCCCAAGCTGCCCCAAAGCCCCAAAATCCCCCCACAACCCCAAAAACCCCCCACATGGCCCCAAGCCCCCAATATCCCCCATAAACCCCCAAAATCCCCCACCTGCCCCTAACCACCAAAATCCCCCCATAACACCCCCAAAATCCCCCAAGGCCCCATAGCTCCCCCATAGCCCCCCAAAAACCCCATAGCCACCCCCATAGCACCCCATTACCCCAATATCCCCCACAGCACCCATAGCTGCCCCCATATCCCCCCAAAATCCCCCCCATAGAACCCCAAATCCCCCCACATGGCCCATAGCCCCCAAAAACCCCCCATAAGCCCCCCAAAAAAATCCCCCACACTACCCCCATAGATGCCCCAAATCCCCCCCAGCCCCAATATCCCCTCAAATCCCCCAAGCCACCCCAAGCGGCCCATATCCCCCAAGATCCCCCCATAGCTGCCCCATAGCCCCCAAATCCCCCTAACTCCCCAAACCCCCAAAATCCCTCCAAACCCCCCATAGCCCCAAAATCCCCCATAATGCCCCATAGCCCCCAAACCCCATAGCTGCCCCACCCCCCAAATCCCCCATAAAGGCCCCATAGCCCCCAAAATTCCCCCATAGCCCCCCAAAACTTCCCACAGTGCCCCACAACTGTCCCACTGCCCCCATTGCCCCCAATGACCCCATTCCCCCATGACCCCAACTGACCCCATTGACCCCACTGATCCCATTGACCCCCAATGCCCCCATTGACTCCAATGCCCCCATTCACCCCCAATGCCGCCATTGACCACAATGCCCCCATTGCCCCCATTGACCCCCCACTTGACCCCATTGACCCCATTGCCCCCCATTGACCCCATTGACCCCATTGACCCCATTGTCCCCACTGCCCCCATTGACCCCACGACCCCATTACTCCCCATTGCCCCCATTGACTCCAACGCCCCCATTGACCCCATTGACCCCAATGCCCCCATTGACCCCATTGACCCCAATGCCCCCAATGCCCCCATTGACCCCACTGACCCCCCATGCCCCCAATGCCCCCATTGACCCCAATGACCCCACAGCCCCCATTGCCCCCCACTGCCCCCATTGACCCCCATTACCCCCCATGTGCCTGCCCCATGCCCCCCATTGACCCTCATTGACCCCCATTGACCCACAATGACCCCATTGACCTCCAATTGACCCCAAATGCCCCCATTGACCCCATTGCCCCCCACTGACCCCAATGTCCCCATTGACCCCCCAATGCTCCCCATTCCACCCCAACGCCCCCATTGACCCCATTGACCCTAATGCCCCCAATGACCCACTGACCCCAATGTCACCAATGATCCCAATGCCCCCAATGTCACCCAATGATCCCATTGCCGCCCCAACGCCCCCATTGACCCCATTGCCCCCCAAAGCCCCCATGACCCCAATGCCCCATTGCCCCCAAAGCCCCCACTGACCCCAAAGCCCCCACTGACCCCAATCTCCCCATTCACCCCAATGCCCCCACTGACCCCAACGTCCCCATTCACCCCAACGCCCCCATTGACCCCAATGTCCCCAATGATCCCATTGACCCCGATGCCCCCATTGACCCCATTGCCCCAATGCCCCCCATTGCCCCCAATGCCCCCATTGACCCCATTGCCCCCAATGCCCCCATGACCCCAATGCCCCATTGACCCCAATGCCCCACTGACCCCACTGCCCCCATTCCCCCCACTGACCCCAATGTCCCCATTGCCCCCAATCTCCCCATTGCCCCCAATGCCCCCATTGACCCCATTGCCTCCCACTGCCTCTATTGACCCCAACGTCCCCACTGACCCCAATGTCCCCATTGACTCCATTACCCTCCAATGTCCCCATTACCCCCATTGACCCCATTGACCCCAACTTCCCCATTGACCCCAAAGCCCCCACTGACCCCAAATGCCCCCATTGCCCCCAATCTCCCCATTCACCCCAACGCCCCCATTGACCCCATTGCCCCCATTGCCCCCAATCTCCCCACTCACCCCGATGCCCCCATTGACCCCATTACCCCCATTGACCCCAACGTCCCCATTGACCCCATTCCCCCCACTGACCCCAATGTCCCCATTGCTCACAATCTCCCCATTCACCCCAATGCCCCCATCGACCCCAATGCCCCCATTGACCCTAATGCCCCTAAGGTCCCCATTGACCCCAATGTCACCAATGATCCCATTGACCCCAATCCCCCCATTGACTCCAATGACCCCAAATGCCCCCATTGCCCGCAATGACCCCACTGCCCCCACTGACCTCAATGTCCCCACTGCCCCAATGACCCCATTGACCCCAATGCCCCCAATGTCCCCATTGACCCCATTGACCCCAATGCCCCCAATGTCCCCATTGACCCCACTGCCCCCATTGACCCCATTACCCCCCCTGACCCCAATGCCCCCATTGACCCCCAATGACCCCACTGCCCCCATTGACCTCAATATCCCCACTTGCCCCCACTAACCCCACTGACCCCAATGCCCCCAATGTCCCCATTGACCCCAATCTCCCCATTCACCCCCAATGCCCCCATTGACCCCATTGCCCCCAAAGCCCCCCCCGACCCCATTGACCCCCCCTCACCCGTCGCATCGCAGCTCGCCGGCCTCCTCCTCCTCCTCCTCCTCGCCACCCCCCCCCCATCTATAGGGTCAGGCTCCGTATGCCCCCCCCCCCCCGTCCCCATGGCGGGGTCGGGATCCCCGCTTTGGGGGGGGGGGTCCCTTGGGGCTGGTTTGGGGCCGCGGTGCCGATGAGGGCGCGGTGGGCGGCGGCGATTTCCCCTAAATAACGGCGGGCGGCCGCCCCCAAAGGCCCGGGGCCGTGGTGGGCGTAGGAAAAGGGGGGACCCCCCCCAAATGCTGTCAGAAGGACGATTTCGGCCCCCGTAGCCCCCCGGTAACCTTCGGCTGCCGCCACCAACGCAGCCCAGCGCTCCCTCTGTTGGGCCATGGGGCTGCAAGAGACGTTTGTGGGGTTTTAGGGGGCCATATAGGGGTATATGGGGTTTTATGGGGCTCTAAGGGGGCTCTATACCACTATATGGGGCTCTATGGGGTTATATGGGGCCCTACGGGGCTCTATGGGGTCCCCCAGCGCTCCCTTTGTTGGGCCATGGGGTTGGAAGACACATTTATGGGGTTTTAGGGGGTTAAATGGGGTTTTAGGGGGCCATATAGGGTTATATGGGACTCTATAGGGCTCTATGCCACTATATGGGGCTCTATGGGGTTCTATGGGGCCCTATGGGATCCCCCAGCGCTCCCTTTGTTGGGCCATGGGGCTGGAAGAAACATTTATAGGGTTTTAAAGGGTTAAATGGGGCCATATAGGGTTATAGGGGGTTGTATGGGACTCTATGGGGCTCTATGGGGTTCTATGGGGCCCTATGGGGTCCCCCACCGCTCCCTTTGTTGGGCCATGGGGCTGCAAGAGACATTTATGGGGTTTTAGGGGACCATATAGGGTTATATGGGATTCTATGGGGCTCTATGGGGTTATATGGGGCCCTATGGGATCCCCCACCGCTCCCTTTGTTGGGCCATGGGGCTGCAAGACACATTTATGGGGTTTTAGGAGACCATATAGGCTTATATGGGACTCTATGGGGCTCTATGCCACTATATGGGGCTCTATGGGGTTATATGGGGCTCTATGGGGTTATATGGGGCCCTATGGGGTCCCCCAGTGCTCTCTTTGTTGGGCCATGGGGCTGCAAGACACGTTTATGGGGTTTTATGGGGTTATATAGGGTCATATGGGGCTATATGGGGTTATATGAGTTTATACGGGGCTCTATGGGGTTATATGGGGCTCTATGGGGGTATATGGGGCTCTATGGGCTTCTATGGGGTTTTATGGGGCCCTATGGGGTCCCCCAGTGCTCCCTTTGTTGGGCCATGGGGCTGGAAGAGACATTTGTGGGGTTTTAGGGCGCCATATAGGATTATATGGGATTCTATGGGGCTCTATAGGGTTATAGGGGGCTCTATAGGGTTATATGGGACTCTATGAGGCTCCATGGGGTTATATGGGGCCCTATGGGATCCCCCACCGCTCCCTTTGTTGGGCCATGGGGCTGCAAGAGACGTTTATGGGGTTTTATGGGGTTATATAGGGTCATATGGGGCCATATGGGGTTATATGAGTTTATATGGGGCTCTATGGGGTTATATGGGGCTCTATGGGGCTCTAAGGGGGCTCTATGCCACTATATGGGGCTCTATGGGGTTATATGGGGCTCTATGGGGTTTTATGGGGCCCTATGGGGTCCCCCAGTGCTCCCTTTGTTGGGCCATGGGGCTGGAAGAGACATTTGTGGGGTTTTAGGGCGCCATATAGGATTATATGGGATTCTATGGGGCTCTATAGGGTTATAGGGGGCTCTATAGGGTTATATGGGACTCTATGAGGCTCCATGGGGTTATATGGGGCCCTATGGGATCCCCCAGTGCTCCCTTTGTTGGGCCATGGGGCTGCAAGAGACGTTTGTGGGGTTTTATGAGCTTATATAGGATCATATGGGGCCATATGGGGTTATATGAGTTTATATGGGGCTCTATGGGGTTATATGGGGGTATATGGGGCTCTATGGGGGTATATGGGGTTTTATGGGGCCCTATGGGGTCCCCCACCGCTCCCTCTGTTGGGCCATGGGGCTGCAAGAGACATTTGTGGGGTTTTATGAAGTTATATAGGGTCATATGGGGCCATATGGGGTTATATGAGTTTATATGGGGCTCTATGGGGTTATATGGGGTTTTATGGGGCCCTATGGGGTCCCCCAGTGCTCTCTTTGTTGGGCCATGGGGCTGCAAGAGATGTTTATGGGGTTTTATGGGGTTATATAGGGTCATATGGGGCCATATGGGGTTATATGAGTTTATATGGGGCTCTATGGGGCTCTATGGGGTTATATGGAGTTCTATGGGATTCTATGGGGTTCTATGGGGCCCTATGGGATCCCCCAGCGCTCCCTTTGTTGGTCCATAGGGCTGCAAGACACATTTATGGGGTTTTAGGAGACCATATAGGCTTATATAGGACTCTATGGGGCTCTAAGGGGGCTCTATGCCACTATATGGGGCTCTATGGGGTTATATGGGTCTCTATGGGGTTATATGGGGCCCTATGGGGTCCCCCAGTGCTCTCTTTGTTGGGCCATGGGGCTGCAAGACACGTTTATGGGGTTTTATGGGGTTATATAGGGTCATATGGGGCTATATGGGGTTATATGAGTTTATACGGGGCTCTATGGGGTTATATGGGGCTCTATGGGGGTATATGGGGCTCTATGGGCTTCTATGGGGTTTTATGGGGCCCTATGGGGTCCCCCAGCGCTCCCTCTGTTGGGCCATGGGGCTGCAAGACACGTTTATGGGGTTTTATGGGGTTATATAGGGTCATATGGGGCCATATGGGGTTATATCAGTTTATACGGGGCTCTATGGGGTTATATGGGGCTCTATGGGCTTCTATGGGGTTTTATGGGGCCCTATGGGGTCCCCCAGCGCTCCCTCTGTTGGGCCATGGGGCTGCAAGACACGTTTATGGGGTTTTATGGGGTTATATACGGTCATATGGGGTTATATGGGGTTATATGAGTTTATACGGGGCTCTATGGGGTTATATGGGGCTCTATGGGCTTCTATTGGGTTTTATGGGGCCCTATGGGGTCCCCCAGTGCTCCCTCTCTTGGGCCATGGGGCTGCAAGAGACATTTGTGGGGTTTTATGAGGTTATATAGGATCATATGGGGCCATATGAGGTTATATGAGTTTATACGGGGCTCTATGGGGTTATATGGGGCTCTACGGGGCTCTATGGGCTTCTATGGGGTTTTATGGGGCCCTATGGGGTCCCCCAATGCTCCCTTTGTTGGGCCATGGGGCTGCAAGACACATTTATGGGGTTTTAGGGGGCCATATAGGATTTTATGAGCTTTTATGGGGCTCTAAGGGGGCTCTATGCCACTATATGGGGCTCTATGGGGTTATATGGGGCTCTATGGGGTTATATGGGGCCCTATGGGATCCCCCACCGCTCCCTTTGTTGGTCCATAGGGCTGCAAGACACATTTATGGGGTTTTAGGAGACCATATAGGCTTATATGGGACTCTATGGGGCTCTAAGGGGGCTCTATGCCACTATATAGGGCTCTATAGGGTTATATGGGGCTCTACAGGGTTATATGGGGCCCTATGGGATCCCCCACCGCTCCCTTTGTTGGGCCATGGGGCTGCAAGAGACGTTTGTGGGGTTTTAGGGGGCCATATAGGATTATATGGGATTCTATGGGGCTCTATAGGGTTATAGGGGGCTCTATGGGGTTATATGGGACTCTATGAGGCTCCATGGGGTTATATGGGGCCCTATGGGATCCCCCAGTGCTCCCTTTGTTGGGCCATGCGGCTGCAAGAGACATTTATGGGGTCTTATGGGGCCATATAGGGTTATATGGGACTCTATGGGGCTCCATGGGGCTCTATAGGGTTATATGGGGCCCTATGGGATCCCCCAGTGCTCCCTTTGTTGGGCCATGGGGCTGCAAGAGACATTTATGGGGTCTTATAGGGCCATATAGGGTTATATGGGACTCTATGGGGCTCCATGGGGCTCTATAGGGTTATATGGGGCCCTATGGGATCCCCCAGCGCTCCCTTTGTTGGGCCATGGGGCTGCAAGACACATTTATGGGGTTTTAGGAGGCCATATAGGGCTATATGGGGTTTTATGGGGCTCTATGGGGCTCCATGGGGCTCTATGGGGTTATATGGGGCTCTATGTGGCTCTATGGGCTCCATAGGGGTCTATGGGGGTCTATAGGGTTATATGGGGCCCTATGGGGTCCCCCAGCGCACCCTTTGTTGGGCCATGGGGCTGGAAGAGACATTTGTGGGGTTTTGAAGGGTTAAACGGGGCCATATAGTGTTATATGGGATTGTATCGGACTCTATGGGGCTCTATGGGCTTCTATGGGGTTATATGGGGCCCTGTGGGATCCCCCAGCGCTCCCTTTGTTGGGCCATGGGGCTGCAAGAGACATTTATGGGGTTTTATGGGGTTAAATGGGGCCATATATTGTTATATGGGATTGTATCGGACTCTATGGGGCTCTATGGGGCCCTATGGGGTCCCCCACCGCTCCCTTTGTTGGGCCATGGGGCTGGAAGAGACATTTGTGGGGTTTTATGGGATCATATAGGGTTATATGGGACTCTATGGGGCTCTATGGGGTTATGTGGGGCTCTATGGGGCTCTATAGGGTTATATGGGGCCCTATGGGATCCCCCAGCGCTCCCTTTGTTGGGCCATGGGGCTGCAAGACACATTTATGGGGTTTTAGGGGGCCATATAGGGTTTATATGGGGGTTCTTATGGGGCTCTATGGGGCTCCTATGGCGGTCTATGGGGTTATATGGGGCTCTATGGGGCTCTATGGGGCTCTATGGTGCCTATGATGGGTCTATGGGGTCTATGCCCCCAGCGCTCCCTCTGTTGGGCCATGGGCTGGAAGAAACATTTATAGGGTTTTAAAGGGTTTAACTGGGGCCATATGTTTCTATTATGGGGTCTATGGTCTATTCGGGGACTCTATGGGCTCTATGGGGTTCTATGGGTCCTATGGGGTCACCCAGTGCTTCCTATTGGGTTGGGCTCTGCTGGAAGGTACATTTATGGGTTCTATGGGTTCATATAGGGTTATATGGGGCTCCTTATGGGTTCTATTGGGCTCTATGGGTTCTATGGGGCTGGCCTATGGGTCGCCCCGCGCTTCCCTCTGTTGGGCCATGGGGCTGCAAGAGACGTTTATGGGGTTTTAGGAGGTTATATGGGGCCATATAAGGTTATATAGGGTTGTATGGGTTTATATGGGGCTCTATGGGGCTCTACGGGGTTATATGGCGTTCTATGGGGCTCTATGGGGTTCTATGGGGTTCTATGGGGCCCTATGGGATCCCCCAGCGCACCCTTTGTTGGGCCATGGGGCTGGAAGAGACATTTGTGGGGTTTTAGGGCGCCATATACGATTATATGGGATTCTATGCGGCTCTATAGGGTTATATGGGGCTCTATAGGGTTATATGGGACTCTATGGGGCTCCATGGGGTTATATGGGGCCCTATGGGATCCCCCAGCGCTCCCTTTGTTGGGCCATGGGGCTGGAAGAGACATTTATAGGATTTTATGGGGTTATATGGGGCCATATGGGGTTATATGGGACTCTATGGGACTCTATGGGGCTCTATGAGGTTATATGGAGTTCTATGGGATTCTATGGGGTTATATGGGGCCCTATGGGGTCCCCCAGTGCTCCCTTTGTTGGGCCATGGGGCTGGAAGAGACATTTATGGGGTTTTAAGGGGTTATACGAGACCACATGAAGTTATATGGGGTTCTATGGGGTTTTATGGGGGCCTATTAAGTTATTGGGGGCCCTATGGGGGTCTATGGGGCCTTATGGGGTTTTACGGGGCTATATGAGGCTCTATGGGGTTCTACGGGGCCCTATAGTGATATATGGGGCTCTATAGGGTCCTATGTGCGCTCCATGGGGTCCTGTGGGGGATCTATGGGGCCTTATGGGGTCTGTGTGGGCCCCACAGAGCCCCATTGGACTCTATAGAGCCCCACAGAACCCCACAGGGCCCCATAGAACCCCACATGGACCCCGTATAACCCCTATAAAACCCCACAAGGCCCCACAGACCCCATTGGGCCCCATAGAGCCCCATAGATCCTCACAGAACCCTGTAGAACCCCACAGGGCCCCATAGAGCCCCACAGAGCCTCAGAGCGCCCATAGAACCCCACAGAGCCCCACAGGACCCCATAGAGCCTCATAGAGCCCCACAGACCCTCACAGGACCCCACAGATGATTATAGGGTCCTATATAGCCTCATAGGGCCCCATAGACCCTCATAGGGCCCCATAGAGCCCCATAAGACCCCATAGAGCCTCATAGGGCCCCATAGAGACCCTCATAGGGTCCCATAGGGCCTCACAGGACCTCACAGACCCTCATAGGGCCCCATAGAGCCCCATAAGACCCCATAGACCCACATAGGGCCCCATAGAACCTCATAGGGTCCCATAGAGCCCCATAGAGCCTCAAAGGGCCCCATAGAGCCCCATAGGGCCCCACAGAGCCCCATAGAAACCCTATAAAGCCCCATAGGGCCCCATAGAGCCCATAGAGGCCCACAGACCCTCTATAGGGCCCCATAACCTTAAGCCCCATGACCCCTAGGGCCCCATAGGACCCCATAGAGCCTCACAGGACCCCATAGGACCCCATAGGACCCCATAGAGCCACATAGGGCCCCATAGAGCCTCATAGGGCCCCATAGAGCCCCATAGGGCCTCATAGGACCCTATAGAGCCTCATAGAGCCCCACAGAGCCTCATAGAACCCTGTAAAGCCCCATAGGGCCCCATAGAGCCCCATAGAGCCCCATAGAGCCTCATAGGGCCCCACAGACCCTTATAGGGTCCCATAGAGCCTCATAGGGCCCCATAGGACCCCATAGAGCTTCATAGGGCCCCATAGAGCCTCATAGAGCCTCATAGGGCCCCACAGACCCTTATAGGGTCCCATAGGGCCCCATAGGACCCCATAGAGCCTCACAGGGCCCCATAGGACCCCACAGACCCCCATAGGACCCCATAGAGCCCCACAGAGCCTCACAGGACCCCATGGACCCTCATAGGACCCCATCGAGCCCCATAGGACCCCATAGAGCCCCATAGAGCCACACAGGGTCCCATAGAGCCCCACAGACCCTCATAGGGCCTCATAAGGCCCCATAGGGCTCCATAGGACCCCATAGAGCCTCATAGGACCCCATAGAGCCCCATAGAGCCTCATAGGGCCCCATAAGGCCCCATAGGGCCCCATAGGGACCCCGTAGAGCCCCACAGGAGCCCACAGAGCCCCATAGGACCCCATAGAGCCACATAGAGCCTCATAGAGCCCCATAGATCCTCATAGGGCCCCATAGAGCCTCATAGGGCCCCACAGAGCCTTATAGGGCCCCACAGAGCCTCATTGGGCCCCATAGAGCCCCATAGGGCCTTATAGGGCCCCACAGAGTGTCATAGGACCCCATAGAGCCCCATAGGACCCCATAGAGCCCCATAGAGCCTCATAGAGCCCCATAGATCCTCATAGGGCCCCATAGAGCCTCATAGGGCCCCACAGAGCCTTATAGGGCCCCATAGAGCCCCATAGGGCCTTATAGGGCCCCACAGAGTGTCATAGGACCTCATAGAGCCCCATAGGACCCCATAGAGCCACATAGGACACCATAGAGCCCCATAGGACCCCATAGAGCCCCATAGAGCCTCATAGAGACCCATAGATCCTCATAGGGCCCCATAGAGCCTCATAGGGCCCCACAGAGCCTTATAGGGCCCCATAGAGCCCCATAGGGCCTTATAGGGCCCCACAGAGCGTCATAGGACCTCATAGAGCCCCATAGGACACCATAGAGCCCCATAGGACCCCATAGGATCCCACAGACCCTCCTAGGGCCCCATAGATCCTCACAGGGCCCCATAGGACCCCACAGAGCCCCATAGGGACCCCGTAAAGCCCCATAGGGCCCCACAGACCCTCATAGGGCCTCATAGGGCCCCATAAGGCCCCATAGGGCCCCATAGGAGCCCACAGAGCCCCACGGCAGCCACGTGTCCCCACTCCCCCCCCCCCCCCCCGCCCCCCCCGTTACCTCTCCCCGCGCTCCGCGGCGCTCCCCGCGCCCCCCCCGCTCCCCCGCGCGCCGCTTTGACGTCACGCGCCGTCCTCTGACCCAACATGGCGGCGCCCGCGGCCCAAGATGGCGGAGCCTGAGGGGGGGGGAGAGGAACGCGGAAGTGACGTCATAACCGCGCGCCTGTTTGTGGAGGGGAAGGGGGCGGGGCCGGTCGGGGCGGAAGTGACGTCTGCGGGCGGCGGAAGCCGGAAGAGGGGAGATGGAGGGGGAGAGGGTGAGCGGGGGGGGTGGCACTGCGGGGGACAGTGGGGACAATAGGGGATAATGGGGGGGCGGGGGGGTGGCAGTGAGGGTGGCAATGGGAGGGCAGTGGGTGACAGGGGGTGACAGTGGGGGTGACAATGAGGGTGACAATAAAGGTGATAATGGGGAAACATTGGGGGTGACAGTGGGTGACAGTGGGGTGGCAATGAGGGTGACACTGGGGGTGACAGTGGGTGACAATGGGGGTGATAATTGGGGTGCATGGGGTGACAGTGGGGTGACATGAGGGTGACAATGGGGATGGCAGTGGGTGACAATGAGGGTGACAATGGGGGTGACAGTGGGGTGACATGGGGTGATAATTGGGGGTGGAACAATGGGGGTGACAGTGGGGTGAATGAGGGGTGACAATGGGGATGGCAGTGGGTGACATGAGGGTGGACAGTGGGGGTGACATGTGGGGTGGACAATGGGTGACATGGGTGGCAGTGGGTGACATTGGGGTGACATGGGGTGACATTGGGGTGACAGTGGGTGACAGTGGGGGTGACAATAAGGGTGATAATGGGGAAACATTGGGGGTGACAGTGGGGGTGACAGTGGGTGACAGTGGGGGTGGCAATGGGGTGACACTGGGGTGACATTGGGTGACAATGGGGGTGATAATGGGGTGACACTGGGGGTGACAATGAGGGTGATAATGAGGGTGACAGTGGGTGACAGGGTGACACTGGGGGTGACAATGGGGGTGATGCATGAGGTGACACTGGGGGGTGAGAGTGGGGTGACAATGAGGGTGACAGTGGGGAAGCCAGTGGGTGACAGTGGGGGTGACAGTAGGGTGACAATGAGGTGATAATGATGTGACGGTGGGAGACAATGGGTGACAATGAGGGTGGATAAGAGGTTGACATTGGGGTGACAGTGGGTGACAGGGGTGAAGGGGTGACATGGGGGTGACAGTGGGTGACTGGGGGTGACAATGAGGGTGAATAATGGGGTGACAAAGAGGGTGACGCTGGGGTGACAATGAGGGTGATAATGGGGTGACAGTGGGTGACATGGGGTGACAGTGGGGTGACAGTGAGGGTGACAATGGGGGTGATAATGGGGGTGACAGTGAGGTGACAATGGGGTGACAGTGAGGGTGACAATAAAGGTGATAATGGGGAAACATTAGGGGTGACATTGGGGGGTGACAGGGGGTGATAGTGGGGGTGACAGCGAGGGTGACACAGGGGGTGCCACCAGGTGACATTGGGGTGACAGTGGGGGTGACACTGAGGGTGACGATGGGTGACGCTGGGCGTGCATGGGGGGGACGTTGTGGGTGACAGTGGGGTGACAGTGGGTGACGCTGGGAGGTGACAGTGGGTGACAGCGGGGGTGAAGCGAGGGTGACACTGGGGGTGCCACCAGGTGACATTGGGGTGACAGTGGGGGGTGACACTGAGGGTGACGATGGGTGACGCTGGGCGTGGCGATGGGGGGACAGTGTGGTGACAGTGGGGTGACAATGGGTGACAATGGGTGACACTGAGGGTGACAATGGGGTGACGGGGGTGGTGACAGTGGGGGGGGACGGGACGACAGTGGGTGACGCTGGGGTGACAATGGGTACGCTGGGGGTGACAGGTGACACTGGGGACATGGGGGGGGTACAGGGGGTGACACGGGGAAACTGGGGGTGCCAAAGGGGTGACATTGGGTGGCAGTGGGGGTGCATGGGGTGCAGGGTGACCTGGGGTGGGAGGGGGGGGGG
>JADANK010000828.1:0-13221 GCA_021292215.1 Lophura nycthemera
CCGGCCCCCCCTCCCCGAACCCCCCAGAAGACCCCAGACCCCTCGGTGCCACCCAGCCCCCCCCAACCCCTATTTCAAAAACTCTGTCCCCCTCCCCAAAGGCCAACCCCCCGGACCCTCCAGATCCCCTTACCCCCTTCTTGGTCCCCCCCCACCCCCCCAGAGCCCCCCCACTTCATTGTGTCCCCCCAGCCCCCCCCAGATCCCACCTGGCCCCCCCCCCGGATTCCCCTCGACCCCCCCGAATCCCCCAGACCCCTCCCGTGCCAAAACCCGGGGAACCCCCCCGACCCCCCCAGAGACCCCCGACACCCTGTGCCCCCCCCCCAGGCCCCCCCGGCCCCCCCCAATCCCACCGATCCCTTTCGTGCCCCCCCCGACCCCTCCACTGTCCAACCCGGACCCCCCGCCCCCCCGAAACCCCCCAAAACCCCCCCCCCCCCCCCCCCGAAGCCCCCCCCGACTTCACTCTTTGGCCCCCCCAGGTCCCCCCCCCCCCGACCTCCCTCTTGGGCCCCCCCCACCCCCTCCCTGTGCCAACCCGGACCCCCCCGACCCCCCCAAAAGACCCAAGATCCCTCGGGTTCACCCCCAACCCCCCCCCAATCCCTACTTCACCTTCCCCCCCAAGGGCCCCCCCCCGGACCCTCAGCCCATCCGACCCCTTTGTGCCCCCCCCCCCCCAAACCCCCCCCGCTTCACTCTGTTCCCCCCACCCCCCCCGATCCCACACTGTGCCCCCCCGGATCCCCCCCCCCCCTCTGGGCCCCCCCCAGACCCTCCCTGTTGCCAACCGACCCCCCCCCCCCCCCAGAGACCCCAACCCCTCTGTGCCCCCCCCCAGGCCCCCCGGGAACCCCAATCCCATTCGACCCCTCCTGTGCCCCCCCGGCCCCTCTAGACCTCCCTCGTTCCAACCGGGGACCCCCCCGACCCCCCCAAACCCCCAGACCCCTCTTGTGCCCCCCCCACCCCCAGACCCCCCCATTCACTCTTTCCCCCCACCCCCCCCGACCCCCCCTCGGCCCCCCCACACCCCCCTATACGAACTCGGGCCCCCCCGACCCTCCCAGAAGACCCGGGGCCCCCTGGCCACCCCAGCCCCCCCCCCTCCACTTTCACCCTTGCCCCCCCCCAAGGCCCCCCCCGGACCCCTCAGATCCCATCCACCCCTCTCTGTGTCCCCCCCACCCCCCGAGCCCCCCCGGACTTCACCCCCCTTTTGGTCCCCCAGGCCCCCCGGGATCCCACACGGTGCCCCCCCCGGACCCCTCACTCCCCCGACCCCCCCGAAACCCCCTCTCTTTCCCCCCAGGGCCCCCCCAGACCCCCCCCAACCCCCATGTTTGGGGGGCCCCCCAAAGGACCCCCCCCCCCCCAAAACCCCCCGCCCCTCTCTGGCCCCCCCAGACCCCCCTTATTCCCCCCCGGACCCCCCGGACCCCCTCAGAACCCCCCTGTACCCCCCCACTTCGCCCCCCCCCCCCCCCCGGCCCCCCCCCCGTGCTGGGGGGCGGGGCTCCCCGGGCCCATAAATTCCGCGGGGAGCGGACCCCCGCAGCCCCTCCCGGTCCGCTCCGCCCCGTCCCCGCCTCCAACGAGGTGGGGAAAGGGAGGGAACCGGACGGGATCCGGGACCCGGGGACGGGATGGGATCGGGATTGGGACGGGATTGGGACCAACGGACCGGGATCGGGTTGGGACGGGATTGGGGCGGATCCACGGGACCGGGACGGGATTGGGATCGGGATTGGGATCCAATGGACCGGGATCAGGATTGGGATCGGGATTGGGATCCAACGGACCTGGATTGGGATCGGGATCGGGATTGGGATCCAACGGACCAGGATCGGGATTGGGATTGGGATTGGGATCCAACAGACGAGGACAGGGATTGGGATTGGGATCGGGATTGGGATCCAACGGACCGGGATCAAGATTGGGATTGGGATCTAATGGATTGGGACCGGGATTGGGATCAGGATTGGGATCCAATGGACCTGGATTGGGATTGGGATTGGGATCGGGATCCAACGGTCCGGGATCAGGATTGGGATCAGGATTGGGATCCCACGGACTGGAATCAGGATCGGGATCCAACGGTCCGGGATCAGGATTGGGATCGGGATTGGGATCCCACGGACTGGAATCAGGATCGGGATTGGGATCGGGATTGGGATCAGGATCCAACGGACTGGGATTGGGATTGGGATTGGGATCGGGATTGGGATCCGACGGACCGGGATCGGGATCGGGATCCAACGGACAGGGATCGGGATCGGGATTGGGATCGGGATTGGAATCGGGATCGGGATCCAATGGATTTGGATCAGGATTGGGATTGGGATCAAGACCCAACAGACCGGGATCGGGATCGGGATCGGGATTGGGATCCAACAGACTGGGATCGGGATCAGGATCGGGATCGGGATTGGGATTGGGATCCAACGGACTGGGATCAGGATCAGGATCGGGATTGGGATCCAACGGACTGGGATCGGGATTGGGATTGGGATTGGAATCCAATGTACTGGGACTGGGATTGGGATCGGGATTAGGATCCAATGGACCCGGATCAGGATTGGGATTGGGATCAGGATCCAATGGACCAGGATAGGGATTGGGTTCGGGATCAGGGTCGGGATTGGGATCCAATGGACCAGGATCGGGATCAGGATTGGGATCCAACGGACCAGAATCAAAATCAGGATTGGAATTGGGATTGGGATCCAATGGCCCGGGACTGGGATTGGGATTGGGATCGAAATTGGGATTGGGAACAGGATTGGGATCAGGATTGGGATTGGGATCCAATGGACTGGGATTGGGATTGGGATCCAACGGACCGGGATCGGGATTGGGATCGGGATTGGGATTGGGATCCAATGGACCAGGACCGGGATTGGGATTGGGATCAGGATTGGGATCCAACAGACTTGGATCAGGATTGGGATTGGGATTGGGATCCAATGGACCAGAATCAGGATCAGGATTGGGATCGGGATTGGGATTGGGATCCAACGGACCGGGACCGGGATTGGGATCAGGATTGGGATCCAACGGACCAGAATCAGGATTGGGATCAGGATCAAAATCAGGATTGGGATTGGGATCAGGAGTGGGATCCAACGGACCGGGATCAGGATCGGGATTGGGATTGGGATCCAACGGACCAGGATCGGGATCGGGATCAGGATCGGGATTGGAATCCAACAGACTGGGACTGGGATTGGGATCGGGATTGGGATCCAAAGGACTGGGAGCCGGTTTGGGATTGGGATCCAACAGACTCGGATCGGGATTGGGTTTGGGATCAGGATCCAATGGACCACGACAGGGATTGGGATTGGGATCAGGATCGGGATTGGGATCCAATGGACCAGGATCGGGATCGGGATTGGGATCAGAATTGGGATCCAACGGACCAGGATCAAAGTCAGGATTGGGATTGGGATCCAACGAACCTGGACCAGGATTGGGATCGGAACTGGGATTGGGATCCAACGGACCAGGACCAGGATTGGGATCAGGATTGGGATTGTGATTGCGATCCAATGGACTGGGACCAGGATTGGGACCGGGACTGGGGTCCAACAGACCGGGATCAGGATTGGGATTGGGATCGGGATTGGGATCCCATGGACCGGGATCAAAATCAGGATTGGGATTGGGATCCAACAGGCCGGGACTGGGATTGGGTTTGGGATTGGGATCCAACGGACTGAGACCAGGATTGGGATTGGAATTGGGATCCAACAGACCAGGATCGGGATTGGGATCGGGATTGGGATCGGGATTGGGATTGGGTTCCAACGGACTGGGATCGGGATTGGGATCAGGATCAGGATTGGGACCCAACAGAACAGGATCGGGATTGCGATTGGGATTAGGATCCAATGCATTGGGATCGGGATTGAGATTGGGAATGGGATTCAACAGACCAGGATCAGGATTGGGATTGGGATCAGGATTGGGATCCAACGGACCGGGATCAGGATTGGGATCAGGATCAGGATTGAGATCCAATGGTCCCGAATTGGGATTGAGTTCGGGATCAGGATCCAATGGACCAGGACAGGGATTGGGATTGGGATTGGGACCCCATAACTGACCCTACAGCCCCCATAACTGACCCCATATCTCCCCTTAGCCCCCATAACTGACCCTACAACCCCCATAACTGACCCTACAGCTCCCATAACTGACCCCATATCTCCCCTTAGCCTCCATAACTGACCCTACAGCCCCCATAACTGACCCCATATCTCCCCTTAGCCCCCATAACTGACCCCACAGCCCCCATAACTGACCCCATATCTCCCCGCAGCCCCCATAACTGACCCTACAACCCCCATAACTGACCCTACAGCCCCCATAACTGACCCCATATCTCCCCCCAGCCCCCATAACTGACCCTACAGTCCCCATAACTGACCCCATATCTCCCCTTAGCCCCCATAACTGACCCTACAACCCCCCATAACCGACCCTACACCCCCATAACTGACCCCATATCTCCCCTTAGCCCCCATAACTGACCCTACAACCCCCATAACTGACCCTACAGCCCCCATAACTGACACCATATGTCCCCTTAGCCCCCATAACTGACCTCATATCTCTTCCCAGCCCCTATAACTGACCCTACAGCCCCCATAACTGACCCCATATCTCCCCTTAGCCCCCATAACTGACCCTACAATCTCCATAACTGATCCCACACCCCCCATAACCGACCCTACAGCCCCCATAACTGATCCCATATCTCCCCTTAGCCTCCATAACTGACCCTACAACCCCCATAACTGACCCTACAACCCCCATAACTGATCCCATATCTCCCCTTAGCCCCCATAACTGACCCTACAGCCCCCATAACCGACCCCATATCTCCCCTTAGCCCCCATAACTGACACTACAGCCCCCCATAACTGGCCCCCCAGTCCCCATAATTGACCCTACAGTCCCCATAACTGACCCTATATCTCCCCTTAGCCCCCATAACTGACCCTATGCCCCCATAACTGACCCTACACCCCCCATAACCGACCCCACAGCCCCCCTAACCGACGCCGTGCCTCCCCGCAGCCCCCAGCCCGCAGCCATGCCGTTCAGCAGCACCCACAACAAGCACAAGCTGAAGTTCTCAGCCGAGGAGGAATTCCCGGACCTTTCCAAGCACAACAACCACATGGCCAAGGTCCTCACCCTGGATCTCTACAAGCGCCTGCGTGACAAGGAGACCCCGAGCGGCTTCACCCTCGACGACGTCATCCAGACCGGGGTCGACAACCCTGGTGCGACCCCATAGCGACCCCATAGCGACCCCATAGCGACCCCATAGTGATCCCGTAGAGAACCCGTAGTGACCCCATAGCAACCCCATAGTGACCCCATAGCGACCCCATAGCGATCCCATATAGAACCCATGGTGACCCCATAGCGACCCCGTAGAGACCCCATAGTGACCCCATGGAGACCCCGTAGCGACCCCATAGAGAACCCATGGTGACCCCATAGCGACCCCATAGCGATCCCATATAGAACCCATGGTGACCCCATAGCGACCCCGTAGAGACCCCATAGTGACCCCATGGAGACCCCGTAGCGACCCCATAGAGAACCCATGGTGACCCCATAGTGATCCCATAGCGACCCCATATAGAACCCATGGTGACCCCATAGCGACCCCATAGAGAACCCATGGTGACCCCATAGTGATCCCATAGAGAACCCGTAGTGACCCCATAGCGACCCCATAGTGACCCCATAGCGACCCCATATAGAACCCCATGGTGACCCCATAGCGACCCCATAGAGAACCCATGGTGACCCCATAGTGATCCCATAGAGAACCCGTAGTGACCCCATAGCGACCCCATAGTGACCCCATAGCGACCCCATAGCGATCCCATATAGAACCCATGGTGACCCCATAGCGACCCCATAGCGACCCCATAGAGACCCCATAGTGACCCCATGGAGACCCCATAGCGACCCCATAGCAACCCATGGTGACCCCATAGTGATCCCATAGAGAACCCGTAGTGACCCCATAGCGACCCCATAGCGATCCCATATAGAACCCATGGTGACCCCATAGCGACCCCATATAGAACCCATGGTGACCCCATAGCGACCCCATAGAGAACCCATGGTGACCCCATAGTGATCCCGTAGAGAACCTGTAGTGACCCCATAGCGACCCCATAGAGAACCCATGGTGACCCCATAGTGATCCCATAGAGAACCCATAGTGACCCCATAGCAACCCCATAGTGACCCCATAGCGACCCCATAGCGATCCCATATAGAACCCATGGTGATCCCATAGCGACCCCATAGCGACCCCATAGCAACCCATGGTGACCCCATAGTGATCCCATAGAGAACCCGTAGTGACCCCATAGCAACCCCATAGCGATCCCATATAGAACCCATGGTGACCCCATAGCGACCCCATATAGAACCCATGGTGACCCCATAGCGACCCCATAGAGAACCCATGGTGACCCCATAGTGATCCCGTAGAGAACCTGTAGTGACCCCATAGCGACCCCATAGAGAACCCATGGTGACCCCATAGTGATCCCATAGAGAACCCGTAGTGACCCCATAGCAACCCCATAGTGACCCCATAGCGACCCCATAGCGATCCCATATAGAACCCATGGTGATCCCATAGCGACCCCATAGCGACCCCATAGAGACCCCATAGCAACCCCATAGCGACCCCATAGCGACCCCATAGAGAACCCATGGTGACCCCATAGTGATCCCATAGAAAACCCGTAGTGACCCCATAGCAACCCCATAGCGACCCCATAGCGACCCCATAGCAACCCCATAGAGAACCTATAGCGACCCCATAGCAACCCCATAGTGATCCCATAGTGACCCCATAGCAACCCCAACCCTGGTGCGACCCCATAGCGGCCCCATAGCGACCCCATAGTGATCCCATAGTGACCCCATAGCAACCCCAACCCTGGTGCAACCCCATAGCGACCCCATAGTGACCGAATAGTGACCCCATAGTGACCCCATAGTGATCCCATAGTGATCCCATAGTGACACCATAGGGACCCCATAGCAACTCCATAGTGATCCTGTAGAGACCCCATAGTGATCCCATAGCGAAATTATAGTGACCCCATAGTAATCCTATAGCAACCCCATAGCGACCCCATAGTGACCCCATAGGGACCCCATAGTGACCCCATAGTGATCCCATAGTGATGCCATAGAAAACCCATAGTGAGCCCATAGTGACCCCATAGCGACCCCGTAGCAACCCCATAGTGATCCCGTAGCGATCCTATAGAGAACCCATAGGGACCTCATAGCGACCCCATAGCAGCCCCATGGCAACCCCATAGTGATCCCATAGCGACCCCATAGTGATCCCATAGTGATCCCATAGTGACTCCATAGTGACCCCATAGTGATCCCATAGAGAACCTATACGACCCCATAGAGACCCCATAGTGACACCATAGGGACCCCATAGTGAGCCCATAGCGACCCCATAGTGATCCCATAGAGAACCCATAGCGACCCCATAGCGACACCATAGGGACCCCATAGTGAGCCCATAGTGATGCCATAGAAAACCCATAGTGAGCCCATAGTGACCCCATAGCGATCCTATAGAGAACCCATAGGGACCTCATAGCGACCCCATAGCAGCCCCATAGCAACCCCATAGTGATCCCATAGCGACCCCATAGCGATCCCGTAGACACCCCATAGCGGCTCCATAGCAATTCCATAGTGACCCCATAGCGACCCCATAGCAGCTCCATAGCGGCTCCATAGTGACCCATAGCTGTCCCATAGCGATCCTATAGTGACCCCATAGTGATCCCACAGCAACCCCATAGCGACCCCATAGCGACCCCATAGTGGCCCCACGGTGACCCCATAGTAGCCCCTTAGCAGCCCCATAGTGATCCTAATAGTGACCCCATAGCGACCCCAGCTTCCCCCTGACCCCACAGCTGACCCCACTGTTGCCTCCTGACCCCACAGATGCCCCCTGATCCCACAGCTGACCCCACAGTTGCCTCCTAACCCCACCCTTGACCCTACTGTTGCCCCCGACCCCACATCTGACCCCACAGCTGCCCCCTGACCCCACAGTTGCCCCCTGACCCCACAGATTCCCCCTGACCCCACACCTGACCCCTGATCACATCCCTGACCCCACTGCTGCCCCCTCACCCCACACCTGACCCTTCACCTGACCCCATGGCTGACCCTGACCCCTGACCCCACACCTGACCCCACACCTGACCCCTGACCACCACACCCGACTGCACACCTGACCCCACTGCTGCCACCCTGACCCCACACCTGCCCACACAACCAGACCCATGGCTGACCCCTGACTGCATACCTGACCCCACACGTGGCCCCATGGTTGACCCCTGACTCCTGACCCCACACTTGACCCCTGACCCCACACTCACCCGCACACCTGACCCCACTGCTGACCCTGACCCCACACCTGACCCCATGGCTGACCCCTGACTCCTGACCCCACACCTGACCCCACGGCTGAGCCCTGACCCCACAGCTAACCGCTGATCCCATCCCTAACCCCACTGGCTGCCCCCTCACCCCACACCTGACCCCACACCTGACCCACACCTGACCCCACGGCTGACCCCTGACCCCTGACCCCTGACCCCACACCTGACCCCACACCTGACCCCTGACCCCACACCCGACTGCACACCTGACCCCATAGCTGCCCCCTAACCCCACACCTGACCCCCAACACCTGACCCCATGGCTGACCCCTGACCCCTGACCCCACACCCGACTGCACACCTGACCCCATAGCTGCCCCCCTAACCCCACACCTGACCCCACACACCTGACCCATGGCTGACCCCTGACCCCTGACCCCACACCCGACTGCAACACTGACCCCATAGCTGCCCCCTAACCCCACACCTGACCCCACACCTGACCCCATGGCTGACCCCTGACCCCTGACCCCACACCCGACTGCACACCTGACCCCACTGCTGCCCCCTAACCCCACACCTGACCCCACACCTGACCCCATGGCTGACCCCTGACTCCTGACCCCACACCCGACTGCACACCTGACCCCATAGCTGCCCCCTAACTCCACACCTGACCCCACACCTGACCCCACGGCTGAGCCCTGTCCCTGACCCCACACCTGCCCCCTCACCTGACCTTATGGCTGACCCCTGACCCCTGACCCCTGACCCCCACGTGCCCCCTGCCCGCAGGTCACCCTTTTATCATGACGGTGGGCTGCGTGGCCGGGGACGAGGAATCCTACGAGGTGTTCAAGGACCTTTTCGACCCCGTCATCCAGGACCGGCACGGGGGGTACAAACCCACCGACAAGCACCGCACCGACCTCAACCACGAGAACCTCAAGGTGGGGGCGCGGGGGGGAGTGGGGGTCATGGGGGGATTGGGGTCGGGGGGGGTGATGGGGGAACTGGGGCAATGGGAAATCAATGGGGGCATTGGGGTGATGGGGTATGGGGTCAGTGGGGCAATTGGGGTCAATGGGGGCATGGGGTCAATGGGGGATTGGGGTCAATGGGGCAATGGGGGCAATGGGGCCAATGGGGTCAATGGGGTCAATGGGGTATGGGGCAATGGGTCAATGGGGCTGGGGCAATGGGGCAAGGGTAATGGGGTCAATGGGGGTCAATGGGCTGGGGTCAATGGGGCAATGGGGGTCAATGGGGCTGGGGTCAATGGGGCATGGGGTCAATGGGGCCAATTGGGTCAATGGGGGCAATTGGGGGTCAATTTGGGGTCATTGGGGTCAATGGGGCCATTTGGGGTCAATGGGGCCATTTGGGGTCAATGGGGTCAATGGGGCCAATGGGGTCAATGGGGTCAATGGGGCAAGGGGGTCATGGGGTCAATGGGGTCAATGGGGGTTAATGGGGGTCAATGGGGTGAATGGGGCATTGGGGTCCAATGGGGGCAATTGGGGTCAATGGGGTCTATGGGGTCAATGGGGCAATTGGGGGATTGGGATTTGGGGTCAGTGGGGGTATGGGGACATTGGGGTCAATGGGGGCATTGGGTCAATGGGGTCATTGGGGTCAATGGGGCCATTGGGCATGGGGTCATTGGGGTCAATGGGGCATTGGGGATGTTGGGGTCATGGGGTATTGGGGACATTGGGGTCAATGGGGGGGGAATGGGGCATGGGGTCAATGGGGGCCATTGGGGCATTGGGGTCAATGGGGCATTGGGGACATTGGGGACTTGGGGCCACTGGGGGTTTGGGGCCATTTGGGGTCAATGGGGCCATTGGGGTCTATGGGGTCAATGGGGCCATTGGGGCCATTGGGGGCCATTGGGGGCCATTTGGGGTCAATGGGGCCACTGGGGGCCACTGGGGCCTTTGGGGCCATTGGGGGCCATTGGGGTCAATGGGGCCATTTGGGGCCATGGGGTCATGGGGTCAATGGGGCCACTGGGGGCCACTGGGGCCTTTGGGGCCATTGGGGGCCATTTGGGGTCAATGGGGCCATTGGGGGAGGTGTAATGGAGTCAATGGGGCCATGGGGGCCCATTGGGGGGGGCCTTTGGGGTCAATGGGGCAATGGGGCCATGGGCAATTGGGGCCATTTTGGGGTCAATGGGCCAATGGGGCTATTGGGGCCATTTGGGTCAAGGGGCCATGGGGGCCTTTGGGGTCAATGGGGCCAATTTGGGCCATTGGGCCATTTGGGGTCATGACCACAGGGGGACATTTGGGGCATGGGGCCATGGGGGCCATTTGGGGGTCCGGGGGCTGGTTGCATTTTCGGGGTACCATTTAGGGGGGTATGCGGCCACAGGGAATTGTGGGTCCAGGGGCCAGGGGGCCATTTGGGGTCCGCTGCCCCCGGTGAGCCGGGGCGGAGCGCGCCCTTGGAAGTTGGGGCAGGGGGGGTGGCAACCGGGGCCGGGGGGGATAGGCTGGGCAGGCCGGCGGGGCCCGGGGGGATTGGGAATATCATGCCCACAGTGGCCGGGGAAGCGGGGAGTGGGAGGTCGGTGGGGTGGGGGGGCCAGGGGGGGTGTGGGGGGCGAGGGGGTCAGTGGGGTGGGTGGGGGCTGTGGGGGGGGGGTCAATGGGGTCAATGGGGGGCAATGGGGGGCCATAGGGGTGAGGGGGCAATGGGGGAAATGGGGTCAAGGGGGCATAGGGGGTGATGGGGTCATGGGGGCAATGGGGGCCAATGGGGTCAGTGGTGGCTATGGGGGCTACGGGGGCTATGGGGTCAATGGGGGCATAGGGGGTGATGGGCTCATGGGGGCAATGGGGTCAGTGGTGGCTATGGGGTCAATGGGGGCGATGGGCCAATGGGGGCTTAGGGACAATGGGGTCAGTGGTGGCTAATGGGGCTACGGGGGTATGGGTCAATGCGGGCATAGGGGGTGGATTGGGTCAATGGGGCCAATGGGGGCAATGGGGGCAAGGGGGCAATGGGGTCATGGTGGCTATGGGGGGCACGGGGCTATGGGGCAATGGGGGACATAGGGGGCAATGGGTCAATGGGGGCCAATGGGTCAGTGGGGCATGGGCAATGGGGCACATGGGGCAATGGGGGCATTAGGGCAATGGGGTCCAGTGGGGCTAAGGGGGCAATGGGGCATGGGGACCACGGGGGGCAATGGGGTCAATTGGGCAATGGGGGGCAATGGGGTCAATGGGGGCAATGGGGCAATGGGGTCAATGGGGGCAATGGGGGCATAGGGGGTGATGGGGTCAATGAGGGCTATGGGGTCATGTGGGGCCGATGGGGGCTACGGGGGCTATGGGGTCAATTGGGGGCATAGGGGGTGATGGGGTCAATGGGGGCAATGGGGGCAATGGGGTCATGGTGGCTATGGGGGGCAGTGGGGGAATTGGGGTCAAATGGGGAAATGGGGCAATGGGGTCAATGGGGCAATGGGGTCAATGGGGCAATGGGGCAATGGGGGCATGGGGTGTGCATGGGGGCATGGGGGCATGGGGTCAATGGGGGAAATGGGGTCAATGGGGACATTGGGGGTGCTGGGGAATGGGGGGCATGGGGGCATGGGGTCAGTGGGGCTATGGGGGCAGTGGGGGCTTGGGGTCAAGGGGACATTGGGGCAGGGGTGCTGTGAGGTCATGGGGGCATGGGGGCAATGGGGACATATGGGGGCAATGGGGTGTGGGTGGCTATGGGGGCTATGGGGGCATTGGGGAGTGGTGGCTATGGGGGCAGTGGGGGCTATGGGGTCATTGGGGACATTGGGGACAATGGGGGCAATGGGGGTAAATGGGAGCAATGGGGTCAGTGGGGGCTATGGGGACTATGGGGGCTATGGGGTCAATGGGAACATTGGGGCCTATGGGGGCACTGGGGGCATTGGGGTCGATGGGGGTATTGGGCAGTGGGCGTGGCCAGTGAGAATGTGGGCGTGGTTTGTCCGAGAGGATGTGGCCTGTGGGGTCAAGGGGCGCTGATTGGGTAGAGGACGAGGGGCGTGGCCTGTGGTATGTGGGCGTGGTCTACGAGGGGGCGTGGCCTCGGATTGACGTAGAAGAGGTGGTGGGCGGGTCAAGATGGGTGGGTGTGGCCAGATGGGGGCGTGGTCCGGGGCTATTGGTAGGCAAAGCTGAGTGGGCGTGGCCTTCAGGGTTATGGGCGTGGCCTAAATACAGGGCTTTGAATGGCAGCGGTGGAGAAATGGGCGGGGTCAGGGTGGTGTGGGCGTGGCCTAAAGAGACGTGGGCGTGGCCAGCGGGTTTTGTGGGTGAGGTTTATTAGAATATGGGCGTGGTTTGTGTGTGGGCGTGGCCTCATTGGGGGGGGCGTGGCCTTGATTGGAGCTTGAAGTGGGCGTGGCCTGTGGGCTGTGTGGCCATGAATGGAGCCCGACGTAGGTGTGGTGTGGCTTATAGTAATGTGGGCGTGGCCTGAGGCAAGGTGGGCGTGGCTTAAGACTTTATGGGCGTGGCCTCCTTGTGATTGTGGGCGTGGCCTACCGTGGCGTGGGCGTGGTCTGACCAGGTGCTGGCCCTTGCGTGAGTTGGCCTGGAATGGGATCCATTGAGAACGATGGGGGTGGGAGGTTGGGCGTGGCTTAGGTGTTCGTGGGCGTGGCCTATGGGGATGTGGGCGTGGCCTATGTGGGGTGTGGGCGTGGCCTGATCAGGTGGGCGTGGCCCCCGGGCTATGGTGGAATGGATTC
>JADANK010000829.1:0-19186 GCA_021292215.1 Lophura nycthemera
GAAGAAAGGCGACGGAAGGGAAGAAAGAGGCGATGGAAGGGAAGAAAGTCGACGCAAGGGAAAGGAGGACGGGAAGAAAGGGCGACGCAAGGGAAGAAAGAGGAAGCAAGGGAAGAAAGGCGTCGCAAGGGAAGAAAGGCGACGCAAGGAAAGCAGGAATGAAAGAAGAAAGGGCGCACAAGGGAAAAAGGCGACGCGAGGGAAAGCCAGGAGCGAGAAGAAAGGCGACACAAGGAAGAAAGGTGACGCAAGAGAAAGCAGAAACGGGAAGAAGGCGGCCGGAAGGGAAAGCAGAACGGGAATAAAAGCTTTGCAAGGCAAAGGAGGAATGTAAGAAAGGCGATTTTTTGCAAGGGAAGAACGGCTTCACAAGCGAAAGAAAGGCGACGGCAAGGGAAAGCAGGAAACGAGAAGAAAGGCGAAGCACGACAAGAAAGTCGACGCGAGGGAAAGTTGTAACAGGGAAGAAAGGCGACGCAAGGGAAGAAATGCGTGCAAGGTAAGCACTAACGTGAAGAAAGGCGACGCAAGGTAGAAAGACGACGCAAGGGAAGAAAGCGACCGCAAGGGGTAGCAGTAACGGCAATGTAAGGCGAAACGCAAGGGAAAGCAGGAATGGGAAGAAGGGCGACGACCAGTAAGCAGGAACGGGAAGAAAGGCGACGCACGGGAAGAAAAGGGCGACGCAAGGGAAAGCATAAACGGGGAAGAAAGGCGACGCAAGGTAAGAAGACGACGCAAGAGAAAAAAGGAACAGGATGAAGGGGTGAAGGGAAAAGGGAAAGGGAAAGCAAGGCAAGGAAAGGCGAGGCAAGGGAAAGCAGGAATGGGAAAAAGGCGACGGAGGGAAGCCAAGGCGACGCTAGGGGAAGCAAGGCGACGCGAGGGAAAGCAAGAACGGCAAGCAAGGAAGACGCAAGGGAAGAAAGGCGTCGCAAGGGGAAGAAAGTCGGGGCGGAAGGGAAAGCGGAGACGGGAAGAATGGCGACGCAAGGGAAGAAAGGCGACCAAGGGAAAGCATGAACATGGGAAGGCGACGCAAGGGAAGAAAGACGACGCAAGATAAAAAAGGAATCATGGATGTAAGGCGACGCAAGGGGAAAGAAAGGAAAGAGAACAAAGGCGACGAAGGGTAGAAAAGGCGAGGCAAGATGGAAGCAGGAACGGGAAGAAAGGCGATGCAAGGAAATAACGCGACGCAAGGGAAGCAAGCGACGCGAGGGAAAGCAAGAACGGGAGAAAGGGAGAACGCAAGGGAAGAAAGGCGTCGCAAAGGGAGAAAGGAGGCGACGGAAGGGAAAAGCAAGGAGGAACGGGAAGAAAGGCAACGCAAGGGAAGAAAGGCGACGAAAGAGAATGCAGAAACGGGAAGGAAGCGACGGCAGGGAAAGAAAGGCAACGCAAGGGAAAGCATAACGGGAAGAAAGGCGACCATAATGAAAGGAAGGGCGCGCAAGAGAAGCCAAGGGCGATGCCAAGGGAAAGCATGAAACCGGGAAGAAAGGCGACGCAAGGCAAGAAAGACGGAGCAAGGGAAGAAAGCGTCGCAAGGGAAGCAAGGCGAACGCATGGCAAGCTGGAATGAGAAGAACGGCTATGGCCAGGGAAAGCAGGAACGGGAAGAAAGGCAACGCATGGGAAGAAAGGCGAACGCAAGATAAAAAAGGAAACAGGATGGGAAGGCGAATCAAGGGAAGCAGGAAAGAGAGGAAAGGCGATGCAGGGAGAAATGCGACGGCAGGAGAACGCAGGAACGGGAAGAATTGAACGACCGCCAGGGAGATAGGTGACGCACGTAAGCAGGAACGGGAAGAATGCGACGCACGGGAAGGAATGCGTCGCTGGGAAAGCGCCGGAACGGTAAGAAAGCCGACAGAAGGAAGAATGGCGACGCAAGGGAAAGGACAACGGTAAGAAAGGCGATGCAAGGAAGAACGGCTTAATGCAAGTGAAGAAAAAGGCGACGCAAGGGAATCAGGAATGAGAAATAAGGGTGACGCAAGGGAGAGCAGGAACGAGAAAGAAATGCGACGCAAAAAAAGAGATAGGCACGGAAAGAAAGACGACGCAAGGGAAAGTAGGAAACGGGAAGAAAGGCGACGGCAGAGGGAAAAAGGCGACGCAAGGGGAAAGTAGGAACGGGAAGAAAGTCCTACGCAAGGGAAGAAAGGCGGCCGCAAGGGAAGAAAGAGGCGACGCAAGGGAAAGAAAGGCGACGCAAGGGAAAGCATGGAAGGTAAAAAAAGGCGACGGAAGGGTAAAAAGGCGACCAAGGGAAAGCAGGAACGGGAAGAAAGGCCACGCAAGGGAAGAAAGGCGAAGCAAAGGGAAGAACTGTACGCACGGGAAAGCAGAAACGGGGAAGAAAGGCCGACGCAAGGGAAAGCAGGAATGGGTAAGCAAGGCGACGCAAGGGACGACAGAAGAGGGCGACGCAAGGGAAAGCATGAACGGGAATGAAAGGCGACGCAAGCAAGAAAGAAGGAGCAGGGAAAGAAAGGCGTCGCAAGGGAAGCAAGGCGACCAAGGGGGCCAAGCGGGAATGAGAAGAATAGGGAGACGCGAGGGAAAGCAGGAACGGGAAGCAAGGAGACGCAAGGGAAGAAAGGCGTCGCAAAGGGAAGAAAGTCGGCGGAAGGGAAAGCAGAACGGGAAGAAATGGCGACCAAGGGAAGAAAGGCGACGCAGGGAAAGCTGAAACGTGGAGAAAGGCGACGCAAGGGAAGAAAGGACGACGCAAGATAAAAAAGGAACAGGATGTAAGGCCGACGCAGGGAAAGAAGGAAGGAAGGAAAAGGCGACGCAAGGGTAAGAAAAGCGAGGCAAGGGAAAGCAGGAAGGGGAAGAAAGGCGACGGAAGGGAAGCAAGGGCGACGCGAGGAAGCAAGGCGACGCGAGGGAAGCAAGGCGACGCGAGGGAAAGCAAACGGCAAGCAAGGAGAACGCAAGGGAAGAAAGGCGTCGCAAGGGAAGAAGTCGACGGAAAGGGAAAGCAGGAACGGGAAGAATGGGTGAACGCAAGGGAAGAAAGAGGCGAGCAAGGGAAAGCATGAACGTGGAGAAAGGCGCGGCAAGGGAAGAAAGACACGCAAGATAAAAAAGGAACAGGATGGTAAGGCGAACGCAAGGGAAAGAAGGAAAGAGAAGAAGGACACAAGGGTTAGAAAGGCGAGGCAAGGGAAGCAGGAACGGGAAGAAAGGGCGATGCAAGGGAAATAACGCGACGCAAGGGAAGCAAGGCGACGCGAGGAAAGCAAGAACGGAAGAAGGAGACGCAAGGGAAGAAAGCAAGCGTCGGCAAGGGAAGAAAGGCGACGGAAGGGAAAGCAGAACGGGAAGAAAGGCAAACGCAGGGAAGAAAAGGCGACTCAAGAGAATGCGAGAAACGGGAAGTAAGGCGAAGCAAGGGAAGAAAGGCAACGCAAGGAAAGCATGACGGGAAGAAAGGCGACGCAAGTGAAGGATAGGCGACGCAAGAGAAGCCCAAGGGCGATGCAAGGGAAGCATGAACGGAAGAAAGGCGACGCATGCAAGGCAAGAAAGACGGAGGCAAGGGAAGAAAGGCTCGCAAGGGAAGCAAGGCGACGCATGGGCAGCGGGAATGAAGAAGAACGGCGATGCCAGGGAAACAGGAACGGGAAGAAAAGGCAACGCAATGGGAAGAAAGGCGACGCAAGAATAAAAAAGGAACAGGAATGTAAGGCGAAGCAAGGGAAAGCAAGGAAAGAGGGAAAGGCGATGCAAGGAAGAAATGGCGACGCAGGGAACGCAGGAAAGGGGGGGGGAAGAATTGACGCCGCAAGGGAAGATAGGTGACGCACGGGGTAAAAGGCAGGAACGGGAAGAAGGGCGACGCACGGGAAGGAAGGCCGTCGCATGGGAAAGCCGGAACGTTAAGAAAGCAGACAGAAGGGAAGAAATGTGGGAGACGCAAGGGAAAGGAGCAACGGTAAGAAAGATGCGATCAAAAGGGAAGAATCAGCTAAAATGCAAGTGAAGAAAGGCGACGCAAAGGGAAAGCAGGAATGGAAATAAGGTGACGCAAGGGAGAGCAGGACGAGAAGAATGCGGACGCACAGCCATCGGAAAGGAAAGACGACGCAAGGGAAAGTAGGAACGGAAGAAAAGGCGACGCAATGGGAAGAAAGCGCGAGCAAGGGAAAGTAGGAAAACGGGAAGAAAGCCTGCCGCAAGAAGAAAGGCGGCGCAAGAAAGGGAAGAAGGGCGACGCAAGGGAAGAAAGGCGACGCAAGGGGAAAGGCAGAAATGGTAAAAAGGCGACGGAAGGTAAAAAGAAGGCGACGCAAGGGAAAGGCAGAACGGGAAGAAAGGCCAGCAAAAAAAAAAAGGGAAGAAAGGGCGAAGCAAGGGAAGAAACTGTACGCACGGGAAAGCGAAACGAACGGGAAGAAAAGGCGAGCAAGGGAAAGAGGAGGGTAGAAAGGGCGACGCAAGGGAAGAAAGAGGCGACGCCAGGGAAAGCATGAACGGGAAGAAAGGCGACGCAAGAACAAGAAGGACGAGCAGGGAAGAAAGGCGTCGACAAGGGAAGCAAGGCGACCGCAAGGGCAGCGGAATGAGAAGAATGGCGACGCAAGGGAAAGCATGAACGGGAAGAAAGGAGAAGGCGCGCAAGGGAAAGAAAGGCGAGCAAGGGAAGAAAGAGGCGACGACCAGGTAAAGCAGGAACGGGAAGAAGAGCGACGCACTGGGAAGAAAGGCGACGCAAGTGAAAGCATGAACGGAAGAAAGGCGACGCAAGGTAAGAAGACACGCAAAGATAAAAAGGAAGCAGGATGTAAGGCGACGGCAAGGGAAGAAGAAAGAGAAAGAAAGGCGCGCAAGGGTAGAAAAGCGAGGCAAGGGAAGCAGGAATGGGGAAGAGAAAGGCGGACGAAGGGAAGCAAGCGACGCGAGGGAAGCAAGGCGACGCGAGGGAAAGCAAGAACGGGAGAAGGCGACGCCAAGGGAAGAAAGGGCGTCGCAAGGGGAAGAAAGGCGACGGCAGGGAAAGCAGGAACGGGAAGAAAGGCAACGCAAGGGAAGAAAGGCGACTCAAGAGAATGCAGAAAACGGGAAGTAAGGGGGGGGCGTACGCAAGGGAAGAAAGGCAACGCAAGGGGAAAGCAATGAACAGGAAGAAAGGCGACGCAAGGGAAGGAAGGCGACGCAAGAGAAAGCAAGGGCGATGCAAGGGAAAGCATGAACGGGAAGCAGGGGGCGACGCAAGGCCCAAGAAAGACGGAGCAGGGAGAAAGGCGTCCAAGGGAAGCAAGGCGACGCATGGGGCAAGCTGGAATGAGAAGAAACGGCGATGGCCCAGGGAAAGCAGGAACGGGAAGAAAGAGGCAAACGCAATGGGAAGAAGGCGACGCAAGAATAAAAGGAACAGGATGTAGGCGAAGCAAGGGAAAGCAGGAAAGAGAGGAAAGAGGCGATGCAAGGGAAGAAATGGGACGCAGGAGAACGAAGGAACGGGAAGAATTGACGCCGCAAGGGAAGATAGGTGACGCACGGTAAAGGCCAGGAACGGGAAGAATGGCGACGCACGGGAAGGAAGGCGTCGCATGGGAAGCCGGAACGGTAAGAAAGCCGACAGAAGGAAGAATGGCCGACGAAGGGAAAGGAGCAACGGAAAGAAAGGCGGATGGCAAGGGAAAGAACGGCATGCAAGGTGAAGAAAGGCGGACGGCAAGGAAAGCAGGAATGAGAAATAGGTGACGCAAGGGAGAGCAGAACGAGAAGAAAATGCGACGCACGGAAAGAAAGGACGCGCAAGGGAAAGTAGGAACAGGGAAGAAAGGCGACGCAAGGGAGGAAAGGCCGTCGCAAGGGAAATAAAGGAGGCACGCAAGGGAAAAGCAGGAATGAGAAGAAAGGCGACACAAGGGAAAAAAGGCGACGGCAAGGGAAAGCAGGAGCGAGAAAAAGGCGACACAAGGGAAGAAAGGTTGACGCAAGAAAGAAGGAAAACGGGAAGTAAGGCGCCGGAAGGGAAAAGCAGGAAAGGGGAAAAGAAAAGCTTTGCAAGGGAAAGGAGGAATGGTAAGAAAGGCGATGCAAGGGAAGAACGGCTTCACAAGCGAAGAAAGGCGACGTAAGGGAAAGCAGGAACGAGAAGAAAGGCGACGCACGACAAGAAAGTCGACGCGAGGGAAAGTTGTAACGGGAAGAAAGGCGACGCAAGGGGAAGAAATGCGATGCAAGGGTAAGCAGAACGGGAAGTAAGGCGACGCAGGAAAGAAGGCGACGCAAGGGAATAACGCACGCAAGGGAAGCAAGGCGAACGCCAGGGAAGAAGGAACGAGAAGAAAGGCGACGCAAGGGAAAAACGCGACGCAAGGGAAGCAGGCGACGCAAGGGAAAGCATGAACGGGAAGAAAGGAGACGCAAGGGACGAAAGGCGTCGCAAGGGAAAAAAGGCGACGGAAGGGAAAGCAGTAAATGAGAAGAAAGGCGACGCAAAGGAAAGCAGAGCGGGAAGAAAGCGACGCAACGGAAACAGGAAAGGAGAAGAGAGGCGACGCAAGGGAAGAAAGGCGGCGCAAGGGAAGAAAGGCAATGCAAGAGAAAGCAGAAACGGGAAATAAGGTGACGGAAAGGAAAGTAGGAACAAGAAGAAAGGCGACGCAAGAGAAAGCAGGAACGAGAAGAAAGGCGACGCACGAAAAGAAAGTCGACGCAAGGGAAAGTAGTACGGGAGAAAGGCGACGCAAGGGAAGAAATGCGACGCAAGGGTAAGCACGAACGGGAAGCAAGGCGACGCAAGGTAAAGCAGGAATGAGAAGAAAGGCGACGCAAGGGAAGAAAGGCAACGCAAGAGAAGAAAGGCGACGCAAGGGAAGAAAGGCGACGCAAGGGAAAGCAGGAATGGTAAGAAAGGCGACGGAAGGGAAAGCATGAACGGGAAGAAAGGCGACGCAAGGTAAGAAATACGACGCATGGGAAGAAATGCGACGCAAGGGAAAGCACGAACGGGAAGAAAGGCGATGCAAGGGAAGAAAGGCGACGCAAGGGAAGAAAGGCGTCACAAGGGAAGCAAGGCGACGCAAGGCATAGCAGGATTGAGAAGAAAGGCGACGCAGGGGAAAGCAGGAATGGGAAGAAAGGCGACGCAAGGGAAGAAAGGCGACGCAAGATAAAAAAGGAACGGGATGTTAGGCGACGCATGGGAAAGGAGCAAAGGTAAGAAAGGCGATGCAAGGGAAGAACGGCTACGCAAGCGAAGAAAGGCGACGCAAGGGAAAGCAGGAAAGAGAAGCAAGGCGACGCACGGAAAGAAAGTCGAAGCAAGGGAGAGTAGGAACGGGAGGAAAGGCGACGCAAGGGAAAGCAGGAACGAGAAGAAAGGTGACGCAAGGGTAAGCCGGAATGGGAGGAAAAACGATGCAAGGGAAAGCTGGAACTACAAGGACGGTGACGCAAGGGAAAGCAGGAACGGTAAGAAAGGGTACGCAAGGGAAGAAAGGAGACGCAAGGGAAGAAAGGAGACGCAAGGGAAAGCAGGAATGGTAAAAAAGGCGAACGCCAAGGGGTAGAATGGCTAGGCAAGGGAAAGCAGGAATGGGAAGAAAGGCGATGCAGGGAAGAAAGGCGATGCAAGGGAAGAAAGGCGACGCACGGGAAAGCAGGAAGGGGAAGAAAGGCGACGCAAGGAAGAAAGGCGATGCAAGAAAAGCACGCGGGAAAAAGGGACGCAAGGGAACGCAGGAAACGGAAGAAAGGCGACGGAAGGGAAGAAAGGCGACGCAAGGGGAAAGGGGGAACAGGAAAAAGGCGACGCAAGAGAAAGCAGGAACGGGGAAAGGGAAAGAAAGGAAGAAAGGCGAGGCAAGGGAAAGCGGAAACGGGATAATGGCGACGCAGGGAAAGGAAGGCGACGGAAGGGAAACGAAGGGGAAAAAAAGGCAATGCAAAGGGAAAAAGGCGACCAGGAAAAAAGGCACGCAAGGGAGGAGGAACGCAAAAAGGCCGGGGAAAGAAAGGCACGCAAGAGAAAAGCAGAACGGGAAGTAAGGCTTTTCAGAAGGGAAAGCAGGATGAGAAGAAAGGCGAAGCAAGGAAGCAGGAACGGGAAGAAAGGCGGCAAGGGAAGAAAGGCGTCGCAAGCGAAAGAAGGGCGCGCAAAGCGAAGAAAGGCGACGCAATGAAAGCAGGAACGCAAAGAAAGGGGGCGCACGGAAATAAAGTCGAAGCAAGGGAAAGTAGGAAGCGGAAGAAAGGAGACGCAAGGGATCGCAGGAACGAGAAGAATGGCGACGCAAGGAAAGAAAGGCGGCGCAAGGGAAAGCAGGAACGGGAAGAAAGGCGATGCATGGGAAGAAAGCTGACGCAAGGGAAAGCAGGAACGGGAGGAAAGGCGACGCAAGGGAAAGCAGGAACGGGAAGAAAGGCGACGCAAGGGAAATCAGGAACGGGAAGAAAGGCGACGCAAGGGAAGAAAGGCGATGGAAGGGAAAGCAGGAACGGGAAGAAAGGCGACGCAAGAGAAAGCAGGAATGGGAAGAAATGCGACGGAAGGGAACACAGGAACGGGAAGAAAGGCGACGGAAGGGAAAGCAGGAACGGGAAGAAATGCGACGCGAGGGAGGAAAGGCGACGCAAGGAAGAAAAAGGGACGCAAGGAAGAAAGGCAGCAAGGAAAAGGCTTTTGACATGGCGCGGTTTACTCGGCCCCTGGCCTGTTTTTCTGCTGTGGAACCCCGCCTACTCTAAGGGGCAACGAATACTAGCCAAGAGTTAGGGGGCTTTATAGAAAGAGCTTTAAACTAGCATGAAGGGGAAGGGGACAAACCGCCCTGCAAGGATACCCAAGATACAAGTTTACGGGGGGGAGGCAGACGACCGACTGAATGCATCATACCAAGACGCGATGGCAACAAGAGGATGGTTGGAAGTATTTTGAAATCAGGCGAATCATGACTTGTTCTTTACGGAAACAGGTGGGACCACTCCCATGACGGGAGTGCTTGTGATAGAAGGTTAACAAGCCCTCTTCAGAAGGGATAGACGAGGAAAGAAGGGTGGTGGTGTTGGCCCTTTAACAAAAGACCTGTTTTGATGTTGAAGAGCTTTGGGCTTTCGTAATGACAGAGTGGGGAGTGGGTCCGGGGGTAAGGACAGGGGGAGGGCCTTGTAGTGGCGAAATCTTGGTGGGGGTTTTGCTAAGACCGCCTAACCAAGGAATGAAAGAGTTTGGATGAAAAGCTTTCTATGAGGCAGCTCACGGAAGTCACGCAATCGCCAGCCCTTGATCTCATGGAACTTCAAACTTCCCGGACAATATGTTTGGAAAGTAAATACGGCAAAGAAGGAAGGCAGTCCAGGAGGTTTCTAGAGTGCGGGGAGGATAGCTTCCTTATGCAACTGGTTAGGAGAAGCCTACCAGGGGGTTGGGGCCCCCTGCGGGACCCTGATCTTCGCTAACAGAGAAGGACTGGGTGGGAGATTGTTAAGGTTTGGGGACTTCTTGGGCAAGAGCGACATAGAACTGTAGAATTCTCTAATTCGTTGGGAGGTGGTCAAGGAGAGTGAACCAGGCAGAACTACTTTCTTGAACTTCCCGAGGGCAGAACTTTTGACGGTTCAGGGCGCTTTTAGCAACGGGTCCCTTTGGGAAGTCGGTTTCTTAAGGATAAAGGGGTCCAGGATCCTGGACGCTCCCAAGAGGGAAATCTTAAAGGCGCAAGAAAAGGCTGTCCCCTGAGTGCCGTAAGGCGAGCCGCAGGGGTAGGCGACCCACGTGGGATGACCGGGAACGCTGGTTTGAGACCAGGGAGAAAAAGAGAGTCGGTCCTCTGGAAGAAGGGACGGCTATTGGGGAGTTACAAGGAAGTAGCTAAGGTAATGCGGGGAGACGGTTAGGAAGGCAAAAGCCCAACTTGAACTCAAGATTGGCCACCGAGTAAAAGACAAAAAAAAAGCCCTTTTATAAATATATCAACACAAAGGAAAACCAAGGACAATTCCAATCCCTTAATTGATGCAGCAGGGAATGTGGCCACTGAGGACAAGGAGAAGGCCGGAGGGCCTAATGCTTTTTCTTTACATCTGCCTTTAGCCAAACCAGTTTCCTCTGGGCATTTTTATGCCCTGATCTGGAAGTCTGGGACGCTACCAGGAAGCCCCCCCACGATTCAGGTGGAGACATCAAGAAATCCCCTCCAACTGGAGGCACAACCATGGGAACCGGAAGCCTAAACCCCGGGTGCTGAAGGGAGCTGGCGGGGGATTGCGGGCCGCTCTCCATTCTTTAGGTCCTGGAACTGGGAGGTCCCAGAAGGATTGGGAAAGGCTTAATGGAACCCCCATCCAAGAAGGGCCGTAAAGGAGGATCCGGGGAACTATACCGGCAGCCCTGAACCTCGGTTACCGGGGAAAGTAATGGGCAATCATCTTGGGGGAGATGCACGGCAAATGTGCGTGGTGACCAGGGGATCAAGGCCCAGCCAGCACGGGTTCATGAAAGGCAGGGCGTGCCTTGACCAAACCTATCCCCTTCTACGACTGGGTGACCAGACGGGTAGATAGGGAAAGGCGGTTGAGGTAGGCTACCTAACTTCAGCAAAAGCCTTTGGACATGGTCTCCCACAGGGTTCTTCGGGGAAACTGGCTGGCCCGCGGCCTGGAACAGGTACAAACGCTCCTTTTGGGTAAAAACTGGCTGGAGGGCCGTGCTCCAACGGGTGGTGGTTTTAATGGGGACTAATTTCCAGCTGGGCGACCCTGTTAACAAGGGTGTCCCCCAGGGGTCGGGCTGGGGCCCTTCTTTTTAATATCTTTAAATTGATGACCGGAGAGGGGATTAAGTGTACCCTCAGTAATTTGCAGGTGACACCAAGCTGGGAAAATGGTTGTCTGCCTGAGGGTTTAGGGGAGGGCCCTTCGAGGGATTGAAAGCTGGATCCTTGGGCTGAGGGGAATGGGATGAGGTTCAACAAGGCCAAGTGCCGGGCCTGCACTTTGGCCACAACAACCCCCTGCACGCACAGGTTGGGGCAGGGGCTGGGATTGTGGAAGGGAAAGGAACCTGGGGGTGTTGGTTGTGCTCGGCTGAACATGAGCCGAATGGTGCCCAGTTGGCCAAGAGGGCCAACGGCAATCCGGGCCTGCATTAGAAATAGTGTGGCCAGTAGGAGCAGGGAGGTTCATCCCCCTTTACTTGAGGCACTGGTGGGCCGAACCTTGAGTAACTGTGTTAAGTTTTGGGCCCCTCACAACAAAAAAAGGCATTGAGGTCCTGGAGCGTGTTCCAGAGAAGGGCAAGGAAACTGGTGAAGGGGCCTTAAGAACAAGTCCTTATGAGGAGCGGCTGAGGGAGTTGGGTTGTTTAGTTTGGAGAAGAGGAGGCTCAGGGGAGACCTCATTTGCCCTCCACAACTTCCCTGAGAGGTTGTAGAGAATGGGGTTGGCCTCTTCTCCCAGGCAAACGAACAGGACCCGGGGGAAATGGCCCAAGTTTAACCAAGAAAGAGGTTTTAGGTTAGACTTAAGGAAGAACTTTCTTCTCTCAGAGAGTGGTCAAGGCACTGGAAGGGCCTGCCCAGGGGAGGTGGTGGAGTCCCCATCTCCTGCAAGTTTTTAAGAGGGGGTTAAGGGGGCCAGGTTAAGGGTTTGAACTTTGTAGAATGGAGTTAAACGGTTGGACTAATGACCTTAAAATCCCTTCCCCAAAACAATTTGATTCTATATTCTATTATTCTAATGATTCTATGATTCTAAGGCGCCGCAAAGGGAAAGCAAGGAATGGGAAGAAAGGCGAAAGCAAAAGAAAAAGGGGCGAAGCAAGGGAATCGCAGGAACGAGAAAGAAAAGCGACGCAAGGAAAGAAAGGTGGATGCAAGGGGAGGTGGAACGGGAAGAAAGGCGGCGCAAGGGAAAAAGGGCGCGGAAGGGAAAGCAGAACGGCAAGAAAGGCCCCGAAATGCGGGGAAAAAGGCGACTCAAGGGAAGGCAAAAGGCGACGCGAGGAAAGCAAGAACGGGAAGAAAGGAGACCTAGGGAAGAAAGGCCGTCGCCAAGGGAAGGAAAGGCGACGGAAGGGAAAGCGGAACGGGAAGAAAAACAACGCAAAGGGAAAAAAGGCGACTCCCAGAGAATGCAGAAACGGGAAGTAAGGCGGACGCAAGGGAAAAAGGCAACCAAGGGAAATCAAGAACGGGAAGAAAAGGGCGACGCAAGTGAAGGAAAGGCGAACGCAAAGAAGCAAGGCGATGCAAGGGAAACCTGAACCGGGAAGAAAAGGCGACGCAAAGGCAAAAAGACGGACAAGGGAAAAAAGGCGTCGCAAGGGAAGCAAGGCGACGCAATGGGCCAAGCTTGGAATGGAAAACGGCGATGCCAGGGAAAGCAGGAAACGGGAAAAAGGCAACGCGGGGAAGAAAGGCGACGCAAGATAAAAAGGAACAGGATGTAAGGCGAAGCAAAGGGAAAGCAGGAAAGAGAGGAAAGGCGATGCAAGGGAAGAAATGCGACGGCAGGAGAACGCAGGAAACGGGAAGAATTTGACGCCCAAGGGAAGATAAGGGTTGACGGCCGGGAAAGCGGAACGGGAAGAATGGCGACGGGGGCACGGGAAGGAAGGCGTCGCATGGGAAAGCCGGAAACGGGAAGAAACCACAGTAGGGAAGAATGGCGACGCAAGGGAAAGGAGGCAACGGTAAGAAAGGCGATGCAAGGGAAGAACGGCTATGCAAGTGAAGAAAGGCGACGCAAGGGAAAGCAGGGATGAAGAAATAAGGTGACGCAAGGGAGAGGCAGGAACGAGAAGAAATGCGACCGCCGGAAAGAAAGACGACGCAAGGGAAAGTAGGAAAGGGAAGAAAGGGCGACGCAAGGGAAGAAAGGCGACGCAAGGGAAAAGAAAGGCGGCAAGGGAAGAAAGGCCGATGCAAGGGAAAGCGGAAAGGGAAAGAAAGGCGACGCAACGGGAATAAGGTGAACGCAAGGGAAGGAAGGCGAAGGCAAGGGAAAGCAGGAACGGGAAAGGAAAGGCGACGGAAGGGAAAAAAGGCCGATGGAAGGGAAAAATCGACGCAAGGAAACAAAGGAACGGGAAGAAAGGCGACGCAACGAAAAGAAATCGACGCAAGGGAAATTAGTAACGGGAAGAAAACGGGACGCAAGGGAAGAAACGGGACCAAGAGAAAGCACGAACGGGAAGAATTAACGCCGCAAGGGAAGATAGGTTGACGCACGGTAAAAGCGGAACGGGAACGAATGGCGACCACGGGAAGGAAGGGACGCACGGGAATGCCGGGAACGGTTAGTAAGGCATGCAAGGGAAGAACGGCTACGCAAGGCGAAGAAAGGCGACGCAAGGGAAAAGAAAACAGAAGGAAGGTGAAGCAAGGGAGAAAGGAATGAGAAGAAAGGGACGCAAGGGAAGAAAGGGGACGCAAGGGAAGAAAGGCGGCGCAAGGGAAAAGCAGGAACTGTAAGAAAAGGCCAACGCAAGGGAAAGAAACGGACGAACGGGAAAGCAGGATCGGGAAGAAAAAGGTGACGCAAGGGGAAGGAAAAGGCGACGCAAAGGGAAAAGCAGGAAATGGGAAAAAGGACGACACAAGGGGAAATAAGGCCGACGCAAGGGAAGGAAGGCGAACGCAAGGGAAAGAGGAACGGGAAGAAAAGGCGACCGCGACGGAAGAAAGGCAATGGAAAGGAAGAAAGTCGACGCAAGGGAAAAGCAGGAAGGGAAGAAAAAGGCGAGCAAGGAAGAAAGAGGGACGCAAGGGAAGAAAGGCGTCGCAAGGGAAGGAAGGCGACGCAAGGGAAAAGCCAGGAATGAAGAAAGAAAGGCGACACAAGGGAAGAAAGGCCCGGCAAGGGAAAAGAGGAGCGAGAAGAAAGGCGAAACAAAGGGAAGAAAGGTGACGCAAGAAAAGCAGAAACGGGAAGTAAGGCCCGGAAGGGAAAGCAGGAAACGGGAAGAAAAGCTTTGCAAGGGAAAGGAGGAATGGAAGAAAGGCGATCAAGGGGAAGAACGGCTTCACAAGCGAAGAAAGGGAGCAAGGGAAAGCAGGGGAAAAAAAAAAGGCGACGCACGAACAAGAAAGTTGACGCGAGGGAAAGGGGAAAACAGGAAAAAAGGCGACGCAAGGGAAGAAAATGCGATGCAACGTAAGACAACGGGGAAGAAAGGGGGACGCAAGGTAAGAAAAGACGACGCAAGGGAAGAAAGGCGCGCAAGGGGAAGCTAAAAGGCATGTAAGGGCGACGAGGGAAAAGTTAAAACGGGGAAAAGAAAGGCGACGCACAAGGAGCGACCCAAGGGAAGAAAGGCGACGACGGGGAAAGAAGGAAGGGGGAAAAAAAAGGCGATCAAGGGAAGAAAAGGGCGACGAGGGGGTAGGAAAGGTGACGCAAGGGAAAGCAGGAAAAGGAAGAAAAAAGGCGTGGCAAGGGAAAAGCAAAACGGGAAGAAAAGGCAACGCAAAGGGAAGAAAGGCGATGAAGGGGAAAGGCGAGCAAGGGAACAAGGGGACGCGGGAAATCAGGACGGGAAGGATGCGAGCAAAAGGGAAGAAACCGCGCAAGGGAACGCAGGAACGGGAAAGAAGGCAACGGAAGGGAAAGCGGAAACCGGAAAAAGGAGACCAATGAAATAACCGATCAAGGGATGAAAGGTGACGCAGGGAAAGCAGGGAAATGGGAAGAAAGGGCGACGGAAGGGAAGAAAGGGTCGCCGGGAAGGCGGGAAGGGGGAAAAAAGGAAATGCAAGGGAAGATGGCGACGCAGGGGAAGAAAAGGTGACGCAAGGGGGAAACAGGAAGGAAGAAAGGACGACAAGGGGGCAGGCACGGCAAGAAAGGCCGACGCAGGAAAGAAAGGCGACGCAAAGGGAAACAGGAACGAGAAGGAAGGTGACACAAGGGAAAGCGGAACGAAAAAAAGGCTACACAAGGGAAGAAGGAGACCAAGGGAGGAAAGGGACGCAAGGGAAAAAAGGAATGGTAAAAAAAGGGAAAGCAAGGGGAAAAAGGCGAGGCAAGGGAAAGCAGGAATGGGAAAGAAAGGCACGCAAGGGAAGAAAGGCGAGCAAGGGAAGAAAGGCTTTTTGGGAATCATGGCGCGGTTTACTGGCCCTGGCCTGTTTGTCTGCTGTGGAACCCGCCTATCTTAAGGGGGCAAGAATATAGCGCAAAAGGGTTAGGGGGCTTTAGAAAGAGCTTTAAAATAGCTTGAAGGGGGAAGGGGACAAACCAGCCCCCTGCAAGAGATAGCCCAAAGATAACAATGATTAAGGGGGGGGAGGCAGAAGACCGCTGGGGCATCTATACCCAAATGCAGCAGCATGGCAACAAAAGGAGGTTGGAAGTGATTGTGAACAGGGAATTATGACCTTGTTGCTGTTAAACGGAAACATGGTGGGACCACTCCCATCTGGATGCTTGTAGAAGGTTACAATCTTTCAGAAGGGGAAATAGACGGGAAAGAAGGGTGGGGGGTGGCCCTTTTTAATCAAAGACGTTTTTGATTTGAAACTTGGGGTCGTAATGACAGAGGGAGGTCCTGGGGGTAAGGTCAGGGGGGAAGGCCTTTAGTGGCGCACTTGGTGGGGGGCTCCCCACTACAAAAAAGACTTGAGGGGAAGGGTCCAGAGAAGGGCAACGAAAGGTGGGGGTCTGGACCAAGTCCTTGAGGGGGCTGGGGAGTGGGGTTGTTAGTTGGAGAAGGGAGGCCAGGGGGACCTCTTGCACTCCACAACTTCCTGAAAGGGGGTTGTTGGAGAAGGGGTTTGGCCCTTCTCCCAGGCAACGAACAGGACCCGGGGGAAATGGTGCAAGTTGTACCCAGAAGAGGTTTAGGTTAGACTTAAGGAAGAAACTTCTTCTTCGAGAGTGGTCAGGCCGGAAGGCCTGCCAGGGAGGTGGTGGAAATTCCATCCCTTGGATGTTTTAAGAATGGGAGAGGGTGCCAGTTGGTTTTAGGTGGTAAAGCAGTGGGAGTTGTTAAGGGTTTGGACAAGATGTTTTAGGTCCCTTCCAACCTTGATTCTATGATTCAGTTTTCTAATTTCTATGTTCTAAACGGCGACGCAAGGAAAGAAGGAATGGGAAGAAAGGCGAAGCAAAAAGAAAAAGGCGACGCAAGGGATCGCAGGAACGAGAAGAAAAGCGATGCAAGGAAAGGAAGGTGATGCAAGGGGAGGTAGGAACGGGAAGAAAGGCGGAAACGGAACGGAAAGAAAAGCGTCGCAAGAGAAAGCAGAAACGGGAAGTAAGGCGACGGAAAGGAAAGCAGGAACGGAAAGAAAAGCGTCGCAAGAGAAAGCAGAAACGGGAAGTAAGGCGACGGAAAGGAAAGCAGGAACGAGAAGAAAGGCATCGCAAGGGAAAGCAGGAATGAGAAGAAAGGCGACAAGTGGAAATAAAGTCGACCAAGGAAAGTAGGAAAGGGAAGAAAGGCGATCAAGGGGATTTGCAGGAAAGAGAAGTAAGGGGCGCAAGGAAAGAAAATTCGACGCAAGGGAAATAAGAAGGGAAAGAAGGCGCGACGGGTGGAAAGGCGACGCAAAGGGAAAGCAAAGGGGAGGAAAGGAAAGATCATGGGAAAAAAAGCTGAGCCAAAGGGAAAGCAGGAACGGGAGGAAAGACACGCAAGGGAAACAGGAACGAGAAGAAAGGTGACGCAAGGGAAAGCAGGAACGGTAAGAATGGCTACGCAAGGAAGAAAGGCAACGCAAGGGAGAAACGCGAGGCAAAAAGGAAAGCAGGGAAGGTAAGAAAAGGCGACGCAAGGGGTAAAAAGGCGAGCGGGGAAGATAGGCGACGCAGGGGAAAAGGGAATAGTAAAGAAAGCGACGGAAGGGGAAGAAAGGCGACGCAAGGGAAAGAGGAATGGGAAAGAAAGGCGACGCAAGGGAAGAAAGGCGATGCAAGGGGAAGAAAGGGACGCAAGGAAGAATCGCGCAAGGGAAACAGGAACAGGAAGAAAGGGGCCCGCACAGGAAAGCAGGAACGGAAGAAAGGCAACGCAAGGAAGCGGAACGGGTAAGAAAAGCAAAGCAAGGGGAAAGGAAAGGCGACGCAGGAGAAGAAAGGCGACGCGAGGAAAGGGGAATGGTAAGAAAGGCACGCAAGGGAAAGAACGCGCAAGGGGAAAGCAGAAAACGGGAAGAAAAGCCGCAAAAGGGGAAAAAAGGCGACCAAGGAAGAAAGGCTCGCAAGAGAAAGCAGAAACGGGAATTAAGGCGACGGAAAGGAACGCGAGAAGAAAGGCCGCAAGGGGAAAGCAGGAATGAGAAAAAAGGCGACGGTGGAAATAAAATCGACAAAAAGGGAAAAAAAGGAACGGGAAAGAAAGGCGATGCAAGGAATTGCAGGAAAGTAAGAAAGGCGGCGCAAGGAAAAAATTCGAGGCAAGGGAAATAAGAACGGGAAAAAGGCGCGCCCGGGTGGAAGGCACGCAGGGGAAAGGGGGGAACGGGAGGAAAGGAGAATCATGGGAAAAAAGCTGACGAAGGGAAAGCAGAAACAGGAGGAAAGGCGACGCAAGGGGAAGCGGGAACAAGAAAGAAAAGGTGACGCAAAGGAAAGCAGGGAATGGTAAAAGAATGGCACGCAAGGGGAAAAAGGCAAACGCAAGGGAAAGAAAAGGCGAGCGGGAAAGGAGAAATGGAAAAGGGAAGGCACAACGGGTAGAAAGGCGAAACAAGGGAAGCAAGGCGACGCAAGGGAAAGCAGGAATGGTAAGAAAGGCGACAGAAGGGTAGAAAGGCGACGCAAGGGAAAGCAGGAATGGGAAGAAAGGCGACGCAAGGGAAGAAAGGCGATGCAAGGGAAGAAAGGCGACACAAGGGAAAGCAGGAACAAGAAGAAAGGCGACGCAAGAGAAAAAAAGCCAACGCAAGGGAACACAGGAACGGGAAGAAAGGCAATGAAAGGGAATAAAGGCGACACAAGGGAAAGCTGGAATGGGAAGAAAGGCGATGCAAGGGAAGAAAGGCGACGCAAGGGAAAAAAGGCGATGCAAGGGAACGAAGGAACGGGAAAAAAGGCGAAGCAAGGGAAGCAAGGCGACGCTAGAGAAAGCAGAAACGAAAAGAAAGGTGACGCAAGGGAAGAAAGGCGACGCAAAGTTAAAGCAGGAATGGGAAGAAAGGGTTCACAAGAAAAGAAAGGCGACGCACGGGAAGAAAGGCGACGCAAGGGAAAACGAACGTGAAAGAAAGGCACGCAAGGGAAAAAGACGAGAAGATAAAAAAGGAACGGATGTAAGGCACGCAAGGGGAAAAGGAAGAGAAGAAAGGCACGCAAGGGTAGAAAGGCGAGGCAAGGGAAAGCAGGAACGGGAAAAAGGCAGCGGGAAATAACGCCGACGCAAGGGGAAGCAAGGCGAACGCGAGGGAAACAAGAACGGGAAGAAAGGAGACGCAAGGGAAGAAAGGGTGCAAGGGAAAGAAAGGCGACAGAAGGGAAAGCAGGAAGGGAAGAAAAAAAGGCGATGAAGGGAAGAAAGGCGACCAAGAGAAAAGCAAAACGGGAAAGTAAGGGCGCAAGGGAAGCAAGGCGATGCAAGGGAAAGCATGAACGGGAAGAAAGGCGACGAAGGCAAGAAAGAGGAGCAAGGAAAAGAAAGGGTCGGGCAAGGGGAAGCAAGGCGACGCATGGGCAAGCGGGAATGAGAAAAATGGCATGCCCGGGAAAGCAGGAACGGGAAGAAAAGGCACGCAAGGGGAAGAAAGGCGACGAAGGTAAAAAAGGAACAGGATTTTAAGGCGAAGCAAGGGAAAGCAGGGAAAGAAGGAAAGGCGATGCAAGGGAAGAAAGCGACGCAGGAGAACGCAGGAAAAGGAAAATTGACGCCCCAAGGGGGAAGATAGGTGACGCACGGTAAAACAGGAACGGGGAAGAAAATGGCGCGAGGGAAGGAAGGCGTCGCAAGGGGAAAGCCCGGAAACCGGTAAAAAAAGCCGACAGTAGGGAAGAATGGCGACGCAAGGGAAAGGAGCAACGGTAAGAAAAGGCGATGCAAGGGAAGAACGGCACGCAAGCGAAGAAAGGGGAGCAAGGGGAGCGGAACGGAAGAAATGCGACGCACGGAAAGAAAAACGACGAGGGAAAGTAGGAAACGGGAAGAAAGGCACGAAGGGAAAAAGGCGACGCAAGGGAAGAAAGGCGACGCAAGGAAGAAAGGCGATGCAAGGGAAAGCAGGAACGGGAAGAAAGCGGAAACGGGAAA
>JADANK010000830.1:0-14084 GCA_021292215.1 Lophura nycthemera
GTTTTTCCCGGGAGGGAGATCTGGGGGCAGGAGCACAGCTGGGTGTTGGGGTGGGACCCCAAAGTAGGATGTGGGGGAGTGTGGGGTTTTTTTGGAGCGGACTGATTTGAGGGATCTGCCCTCCTTTAGGGGGCAATTTGGGCTGTTTGAGGGGATTTGGGGCAGTTTTGGGGGTTTTTTGGGGCAGGGGGGGGGTTTGGGGGAGGGTTTGGGGCCGGGGCGGGGGCTGGGGGGGGGAAAAATGGGGGGGATGGAACCCCAAAATGCAGGGGGAGGGGGTGTGAGTGTGGATGGGGGTGTTGGGGGGGATCCCAAAGGGTTTGGGTGGAGGGAGTGTGGGGTTTTTGTGTTGGGGTCGGACTGAGGTTTGAGGGCGTCTGCCTCCCAATTCTGGGGGTTCTGGGCAGTTTTGGGGCAGATTTGGGGCAGTTTGGGGGGATTTTGGGGTGCTTCTGCCGGGGGTTCGGGGGGGGGTTGCGAAAAGGAGCACAGCTGGGGGGTTGGGGTGAGACCCAAAGTAGGATTGGGGGACGTGGGGTTTTGTGTTGGGGTCGGACTGAGTTTTGAGGGCGTCTCCCGCAATTCCGGGGGGATTTGGGGAGTTCGGGGGGATTTCAGGGGCGTTTTGGGGGGTTTCTTCCCGGGTTTCAGGGAGATAAACGGGGGGCAGGAGCCAGCTGTGGTGTTGGGGTGGGTCCCAAGAGGGGTGTGGGGGAGTGCAAGGTTTTTGTTGGGGTCGGACGAGTTTGAAGCGTCTGCCTCCGTTCTGGGGGGGGATTTGGGGCTGTTTGGGGGGATTTTGGGGGTTTTGGGGTTTTTGTTTCTTCCTGGGTTCTGGGGGGATCGGGGGCAGGAGCACAGCTGTGGTGTTGGGGTGGGATCCCAAAGGAGAATGTGGGGGAACGTGGGGTTTTGTGTTGGGGTCGGACTGAGTTTGAGGGCACTGCCTCCATTCTGGGGGCATTTGGGGCAGTTTTGGGGGTTTCTTGGCCTGGGTTCAGGGGGGTTTGGGGGCAGGAGTATGGCTGTGGTGTTGGGATGGGACCCCAAAGTAGGGTGTGAGTCAGTGGGGGGGGTTTGGTTGGAAGACCGATTTAGGGTGCTGCCTCCAATTCTGGGGGTATCTGGGGCAGTTTTGGGCAGATTTGGGGCAGTTCTGGGGGGATTTGGGGTGCTTCTGCTCTGGGGTTCAGGGGGATTTGGGAACAGGAGCACAGCTGTGGTGTTGGGGTGGGATCCTAAAGTAGGATGTGGGGGAGCGTGGGGTTTTGTGTTGGGGTCGGACTGAATTTGAGGGTGTCTGCCTCCAATTCCGGGGGGATTTGAGGCAGTTCTGGGGGGATTCAGGGCAGTTTTGGGGGTTTCTTCCCTGGGTTCAGGGAGATCTGGGGGCAGGAGCACAGCTGTGGTGTTGGGGTGGGATCCCAAATTAGGATGTTAGGGAGTGTGGGGTTTTGTGTTGGAGTCGGACTGAATTTGAGGGCGTCTGCCTCCAATTCTGGGGGCATTTGGGGCTGTTCTGGGGGGATTTGGGGCAGTTTTGGGGGTTTCTTGCCCGGGTTCAGGGGGGTTTGGGGGCAGGAGTATGCACTGACGGCCAGCGGGGAGCTGGGAGGGGGGAGAAAGGGGGGGATGGAACCCCAAAAATGCAGGGGGAGGGGGTGGGAGCGTGGATGGGGTGTTGGGGTGGGATCCCAAAGTAGGGTGTGAGGGTGCGTGGGGTTTTGTGTTGGGGTCGGACTGAGTTTGAGGGTGTCTGCCTCCAATCCTGGGGGCATTTGGGGCTGTTCTGGGGGGATTCGGGGCAGTTTTGGGGGTTTCTTCCCTGGGTTCAGGGAGATATGGGGGCAGGAGCACAGCTGTGGTGTTAGGGTGGGATCCCAAAGTAGGACGTGGGGGAGTGCGAGGTTTTGTGTTGGGGTCGGACTGAGTTTGAGGGCGTCTGCCTCCAATCCTGGGGGCATTTGGGGCTGTTCTGGGGGGATTTGGGGCAGTTCTGGGGGGGTCTGAGGTAGTTTAGGGAGGATTGGGGGTTTCTGCCCTGGGCTTGAGGGGAATTTGGGGGGGATGGAGCACGGCTGTGGTGTTGGGATGGGATCCCAAAGAATTGTGCGAGTGTGGGGTTTTGTGTTGGGGTGTTGTGTTGAGTTTGAGGGCCTATGCCTCCAATTCTGGGGGGATTTGGGGCAGTTCTGGGGGGATTTGGGGCAGTTTTGAGGGGATTTGGGGCAGTTTTGAGGGGATTTGGGGTCTTACGCCCTGGGTTTGGGGGAGGATGGAGCACAGCTGTGGTGTTGGGGTGGGGATCCCAACGTAGGGTGTGAGTCTCCCTATGCTGCAGTGCATTTTGGGGGGGGGGGTTCACATTCACTTTCACCCCAAAACCCCCTCCCACAGCTCAGGACTATTGGGAGACGCCCCGAATGCCCCCGGTGATGCTCCCCCCTCCCCCCCAGCCTCATTTTGGGTGGAATCAGGCCGTTTTTGGGGCTCTGACCCAGTCGGCGGTGCAGAAGTTGACGGCCTCGGCGAAGTTGTAGCCCTGGTTGAAGCCGCTGTGATACGCCCGCGGGAAGGTGATGACAAACTCCCCAGCACACTGGTTGGTCCGAACCACCTGGGAAAGAGCAGAGTTTGAGCTTAAAACGCAAAGATTCGGGGGCGTGAAGGAGCTGTGGGGTGGTAGGGAGGGGGTGGGAGGGAGGGGGGAGGGGGGGAAGGGACGCAGCCCCCCCATACTCACAGGGACGCCGTGGGCCATGAGGGTGTTGGGGTTCATGAGGGTGACGAGTTGGTGCAGCAGGTCGGGTTGGCTCTCGAACAGCTCCGGCGTCAGCTTCTTCATCACCTCCTCCAGGTGCTCGGCGGCGAAGGACGGCACGCCGTACCACGTCTTGGGTTCACCCCTGGGGAGAAACGGGGGGTCAGGGAACCCATAAAACGACCCCGGACCCACAGAGAGACGTGGGGCGGCTCAACGCCTCCAAAAAAACTTCATCCTGTCCTAAAAGGGGGGTTGGGATGGAGCCAAACTCTCGTGTTGGACCACGGGGTGAGGTTGTGGTTGGGGGGGTGAGGGACAACACAACGTCTGCTCTCACCCCGCATCTTGAGGTCAACTCTATGGGGTCATCAGCACCCCAAAAAGCTTCACCCCACATCTTCACATCTTTTGCTCATGCCTGGGAAACCAAAAGCACCCCAAAAGTTTCACCCCACATCTTGAGTTCAACTGGATGGGGTCAAAAGCACCCCAAAAAGCTCACCCCACATCTTGAGTTTGGCTCTATGGGGTCAACTGCACCCCAAAAGTTTCACCACACATCTTGAGTTTGGCTCTATGGGATCATCAGCACTCCAAAAAGCTCACCCCACATCTTGAGTTCGGCTCTATGGGGTCAACTGCACCCCAAAAGTTTCACCCCACATCTTGAGTTCGACTCTATGGAGTCAACTGCACCCCAAAAACCTCACCCCACATCTTGAGTTCGGCTCCATGGCATCATCAGCACTCCGAAAAGCTCACCCCACATCTTGAGTTTGACACTATGGGGTCAACTGCACCCCAAAAACCTCACCACACATCTTCTGCTCATCCCTGGGAGGCCAAAAGCACCCCAGAAGTTTCACCCCACATCTTGAGTTCAAATCTATGGGGTCAACTGCACCCCAAAAAGCTCACCCCACATCTTGAGTTTAACTCTATGGGGTGATCAACACCCCAAAAATCTCACCCCACATCTTGAGTTTGACTCTATAGGGTCAACTGCACCCCAAAAACTTCATCACACATCTTCTGCTCATCTCTGGGAGGCCAAAAGCACCCCAAAAACCTCACCCCACATCTTGAGTTCGACTCTATGGGGTCAAAAGCACCCCAAAAAGCTCACCCCACATCTTGAGTTTGACTCTATGGGGTCATTAGCACACCAAAAACCTCACCACACATCTTCTGCTCATCCCTGGGAGGCCAAAAGCACCCCAAAAGTTTCACCCCACATCTTGAGTTTGACTCTATGGGGTAGAGTACACCCCAAAAACCTCACCACACATCTTGAGTTTGGCTCTATGGGATCAACATCACCCCAAAAACGCCCTCCTGCCCCACACCCAGCCCCCTACCAGTGGAGGTAGTTGATGGAGTAGCTCCAGTGGTCCTCGATGTGCCAGCAGAAGGCAGAGAAGACCATCCCCACATAGAGCCACGGCACCTTCATGCCCGAGATGTCGGCGTTGATGTGGCACAGCACCGACTGCTTCAGCACCGGCATCACGTTCAGGTTCCACCCGCTGCCGGCGTACTCCTGGGGGGGGGACAGGTAAATTGGGGGGGGTCCTACGTGTCAACGTCACCCCCAAGGTGATAGAGCTTCCCCACGTGGGGTCGATGTCAATGGGGAACGAGCACGGCGCTCAAAAGAACGGTGCTGACGCCGGTGGGGTCAATGATGCCCTCATGGTGGTGGCGTCACCTCAATGGGGCCCAAAGTCAACGGGGAAGAAGTGTCACCCTTGAGTGGTGTCACCTCAATGGGGCCCAAAATCAATGGGGACCCCAACGTTGCCCTCAAGGGGAACAGATTCACCACTATGGAGGTCTGACGTCAATGGGGATCCCAAGCGTTGTCCCAAAAAGGGACCAACGTCAATGGGGGACCAATGGGATGGTGTCACCCTAATGGGGTTGACAATGTCAACGGGAGGAGAAGTGTCAGCCTTGAGGGTATGGCATCATCCCAATGGGGGTCAACACCAATGGAGGACCAACGCCACCCTTGAGGGGTTGGCGTGACCTTAATGGAGGCCCAACATCAATGAGGACCTCAACGTCACCCCAACAGGGACCAGTGTCAACAGAGGATCAATGTCACCCTTGAAGCAATGGTGTCACCCCACCAGGACAACCATCAACAGGAGAGCAATGTCACCCTCAAGGGGATGGTGTCACCCCAATGGGGCCCAAACATCAATGAGGACCTCAACGTCACCCCAACAGGGACCATGTCAACGGAGGACCAATGTCACCCTTGAGGGGATGGCATCACCTCAATGGAGGCCCACCATCAACGGGGACCTCAATGTCACCCCAACGGGGACCAACGTCAATGGAGGACCAATGTCACCCATGTGGGGATGGTGTCACCCCAACAGGACCACCATCAGTAGGGGATCAGTGTCACCCTCCACAGGATGGCGTCACCCCAACACGACCACCATCAGTAGGGGATCAATGTCACCCTCCAGGGGATGGTGTCACCCCAACAAGAACCACCATCAGTAGGGGATCGGTGTCACCCTCCAGGGGATGGTGTCACCCCAACACGACCACCATCAGTAGGGGATCAGTGTCACCCTCCAGGGGATGGTGTCACCACAACAGGACCACCATCAACAAGGGATCAACGTCACCCTCCAGGGGATGGCGTCACCCCAACAAGACCACCATCAACAAGTGATCAATGTCACCCTCCAGGGGATGGTGTCACCCCAACAAGACCACCATCAGTAGGGGATCAATGTCACCCTCCAGGGGATGGTGTCACCCCAACAAGAACCACCATCAACAAAGGGATCAGTGTCACCCTCCAGGGGATGGCGTCACCCCAACACGACCACCATCAGTAGGGGATCGGTGTCACCCTCCAGGGGATGGCGTCACCCCAACAAGAACCACCATCAGTAGGGGATCAGTTTCACCCTCCAGGGGATGGCATCACCCCAACACGACCACCATCAACAAGGGATCAGTGTCACCCTCCAGGGGATGGTGTCACCCCAACACGACCACCATCAGTAGGGGATCAGTGTCACCCCTCCAGGGGATGCTGTCACCCCAACAGGACCATCATTAGTAGGGGATCAATGTCACCCTCCAGGGGATGGTGTCACCCCAACACGACCACCATCAACAGGGGCCCAATGTCACCCTCCAGGGGATGGTGTCACCCCAACAGGACCATCATTAGTAGGGGATCAATGTCACCCTCCAGGGGATGGTGTCACCCCAACACAACCACCATCAGCAGGGGATCAATGTCACCCCACCAGGACCACCATCGACAGGGGCCCAACGTCACCGTGGAAGTGACGGCATCACCCCACCGCCCCCAACACTCCGTGGGGCCGACCCTCACCTCCTCCTCGGGCGAGAGCTTCCTCTTGCCATCGCTGATGGGGAACCCGCTGCCGAACTCCTTGGAGTGGATATCAGCTCCGTACTCCACCGTCCACGATCCTCCTCGATGCTGTTCACCAACCTCCAGAACTCCTTTTCCACCAGCTCCGTGGGCACCATCTGAGGAAGGGGGACACGGGGGTGAGGAGGGGGCGGCGGGGACGAGGAGGGGGGCACCGGGGGCGTCCCGTGGACCCACGTGGACGGGCATGTTGAAGTAGTCGGCCTTGAAGGAGTCTGCCATCTCCCCGAAGCTCTGCAGGGTGTACTCCCGCGTCGCCTGCTCGAAGCCAAAAGCCTCCGGAGGCCGCTTGCACTCCTTGGGGGGAGAGAAATAGGGGGTCACGGTGGGGGTCTGGGGTCCTCCAGGGGGGAAAACAAAGGGTCGCCAGCCCCAGGGAGAAGGGGAAAATAGGATGCGGCGGATCCTCGTGTGGGATGGGATGCAAGCGTGGCCCCGGGGGTCCCAAACCCACAGACAGATGTGATCTGGGGGTCCTGACCCACAGATAGATGTGATCTGGGGGGCCTGACCCACAGATAGATGCGATTTGGGGGTCCCAACCCACAGATAGATGCGATCTGGGGGTCCTGACCCACAGATAGATGCGGTCTGGGGGTCCCAACCCACAGATAGATGCGATCTGGGAGGTCCTGACCCACAGACAGATGTGATTTGGGGGGTCCCAACCGCCAAACAGAGGATTGGGGCGACCAAGATTGGGGGTCCCAACCCAAAGGAGGATGCATCTGGGGGTCCGACCCCGATTCACGGGCCCAGACCAAGAGAATATGGGGGTCTCAATCCCATAAATTGACACTACCTGGGGGTCTCCAGCCCCAGCAAGGTGATAAGAGGATCCCAACCCCAAAGTGTGATGCAATTACTTGGGGGTCCCACCTTCCCACAAAAAGGCATCTGGGGTCCCAATCCCCAAGGAACAACATCTCACTGGGGGGTCCCAATCCCCAAAAAGGGGACGTGGGGGTCCCAACCCCACAGGTAGATCGACATAATTGGGGGTCCCAACCCCACAGTGATAGAGGTCGCAACTCATGGATGGGGTCCCAAACCCCCCCAAAACAGGCACTGAAGGTCCCAACCCCACAGACCAACACCACCTGGGGGTCCCCAACCCCCATAAAAGGACGTGGGGGTCCCAACCCCACAGGTAGATGCAATCTGGGGATCCCAACCTCCCCCCAAAAAGCATTGGGGTCCCAACCCCACAGACCAACACCACCTGGGGGTCCCAACCTCCAAAAAGGGGACATGGGGGTCCCAACCCCACAGGTAGATGCAATCTGGGGGTCCCAACCTTCCCCAAAAAAGGCACTGAGGGTCCCAACCCCCGACAAACCACCGGGGGTCCCCACCCCCAAAAAGGACGTGGGGGTCCCAACCCCACAGGTAGATGCAATCTGGGGGTCCCAACCTTCCCCAAAAAAGGCACTGAGGGTCCCAACCCCACAGACCAACACCACCTGGGGGTCCCCAACCCCCATAAAAGGACGTGGGGGTCCCAACCCCACAGGTAGATGCAATCTGGGGGTCCCAACCTTCCCCAAAAAAGGCACTGAGGGTCCCAACCCCACAGACCAACACCACCTGGGGGTCCCCAACCCCCAAAAGACGGGGTCCCCAACCCCCATAGATGCAATCCCGGGGGGTCCCAACCCCCCCAAAACAGGCCTGAGGTCCCAACCCCACAACAACGCCACCTGGGGGTCCCCCCACCCCCAAAAAGGACTGGGGGTCCCAACCCCACGGATAATGCAATCCTGGGATCCCAACTCCCCCCCAAAAAAAAGGCATTGAGGGTCCCAACCCCACGGAACAACACCACCTGGGGGTCCCAACCTCCAAAAAGGGGACGTGGGGGTCCCAACCCCACAGGTAGATGCAATCTGGGGGTCCCAACCTTCCCCAAAAAAGGCACTGAGGGTCCCAACCCCACAGACCAACACCACCCTGGGGTCCCCAACCCCCAAAAAAAGGACGTGGGGGTCCCAACCCCACAGGTAGATGCAATCTGGGGGTCCCAAACCCCCCCAAAACAGGCACTGAAGGTCCCAACCCTACAGACCAACACCACCCAGGGGTCCCACCCCACCCCACAGACATAACTCAATGCTCCCCACCCCCCTCGGTCCCAGGGGGGGTTTTGGGGTCCCCACGCCCCCTCCTCACCGCCATGACGCATTTGGGGCAGCGCCAGATGCCTTTGGGGATCTCGGGCAGGGGGGGCAGGAGGCAGAAGATGTGATAATTATCATCACAGCCATCGCACAGCAGCAGCTTGTCGTCCTCGTCGCCCCGCGAGCAGATCCGGCACACGTAGGACTCCACCTTTTGGGGCAAAATCCCTTCAGTTTGGGGTAAAACCGGTTGATTTTGGGGTACAGTCGGTCCATTTGGGGGCACAACTGGTTCATTCTGGGGGCAAAATTGGTTCATTTTGGGGCACAACTGTTCATTCTGGGGGGACAATTTATTTGGGGCACAATCAGATCATTTTGGGGCACAATTGTCCATTCTGGGGCAAAATCAATCCATTTTGGGGCAAAATTGGTTCATCTGGGGCGCAACCGGTTCATTTTGGGGCACAACCAGTCCAATATTGGTCCATTTTGAGGCAATATTGGTCCATTATGGGCAAAATTGGTTCTTTTGGGGTACAATCAGTTCACTATGGGGCACAACTGGCTCATTTTGGGGGTACCAGCAGTTCATTTTGGGGGCACCCCCAAAAGGCCCATTCTGTACTATAACCAGCTCATTTTGTGCCACCCCCAGCTCATTTGGGGGGCACTCCTGGCCCATTCTGTGGCACCTTGCTTCACTTTGGAGCACCCCCAGCTCATTTTGTGGCACCCCCCAGACCATTTTGGGCTATAACCAGCCCATTTTGTGGCACCCCCAGCTCATTTTGGGCTATAAGAGTTACTTTGTGGCACCCCCAGACTATTTTGTGACACTCTGGTTCACTTTAGGGCACCCCCAGTCCATTCTGTGGCACCCCCAGCTCATTTTGTGGCTCCCACAGCTCATTCTAGGCTATAACCAGCTCATTTTGTGGCACCTTGGATCACTTTGGGGCACCCCCAGCCCATTTGGAGGCACCCCTGGCTCATTCTGGGCTATAACCAGCTCATTTTGTGACACCCCCAGTTCACTCTGGGGCACCCCCAGCCCTTTTTATGGCTCCCCCAGCTCATTTTGTGGCACCCCCAGCCCATTTTGGGCTATAACCAGCTCATTTTCTGGCACCTTGGCTCACTTTGGGGCACCCCCAGCCCATCTGGAGGCACCCCCGGCCCATTTTGGGCTACGATCAGCCCATTTTGTAGCACCCCCAGCTCATTTTGTGGCACCCCCAGCCCATTTTGGGCTATAACCAGCTCATTCTGTGGCACCTTGGCTCACTTTGGGGCACCCCCAGCTCATTCTGGGCTATAATCAGCTCATTTTGTGGCATCCCCAGCTGATCTGGAGGCACCCCCAGCCCACTTTGTGGCACCCCCAGCTCATTTTGGGTTATAACCACTATTTTGGGGCCCCCCAAGCCCAAATTTTTGGGGGCTATAAAACCAAACCCCATTTTGTTGGCACCCCCCGGCTCATTTTGGGCCACCCCAGGCCCATTTTTGGGCACCCCCGCCATTCGGGCTATAACCACTCATTTTTTGGGCACCCCCAGCCCATTTTGTGGCACCCCCGGCCCATTTTGGGGCTAACCAGCCCATTTTTTGGCTATAACCAGCTCATTTTGTGGCACCCCCGGCCCATTTTGTGGCACCCCCGGCCCATTTTGGGCTATAACCAGCTCATTTTGTGGCACCCCCGGCCCATTTGAAGGCATCCCCAGCTCATTTTGGGCTATAATCAGCTCATTTTGGGCTATAACCAGCTCATTCTGTGGCACCCCCAGCCCACCTGGAGGCACCCCCAGCTCATTCTGGGCCATACCCAGCTCATCCTGTGGCACCCCTGACCCATTTTGTGGCACCCCAGCTGCTTTTCCATCACCCGCAGCCCGTTTTGTGTTACCCCCTCCCCCTTTGTGCTTTCGTTTTTCTTTTTCAGGTGGGGTGTGACTCACAAACTGGCTGTTGCTGTGGCTGCGACGCAGACGCATGGTCATCTTGGTGCAGGGCTCTGGGCTGTGCCTCAGCTCCTCTTTGCTCTCAGGATAAACTCGCGCCGACAGCGGCTCCGTTTTGCCCTCAGACCCCAAAGCCACCGGTTCCTCCTTCACCACCACGGTCGGGGGGCACTCGGGGCCCTCTTTATCTATGGGGTTGGGATTTAGGGTTACCCTTTTAACCTTTTAACCCCCCTCCAGATTCTCCCCCTTCCCCCCCATACCTTTTTTCCGTAGGGTTTTGTCTTTGGCCACCAATCCCAACCCCAACATTTTGGGGCCGGCGCCGTAGATTTGAAGTTTTTTCAGCTCTGGGTTTTTCTCGATGTCCTCCTCTGTGGGTTCGGGCTGTGGGGGTTTTTTTTGGGGGGGGAGAAGTCAGTGATGGAGGGGTCCACAAAAATTTGGGGGGGCACTGGAATGTCATAGGCAATTTTGGGGGTCCCTAAGAGCTCGGGGGGGGGGAAAAGGGCACCCCAAAAAATTTTGAGGGCCACTTTAGGGATCCCAAAGAGCTCCACAGGGTATTGGGAGGACCCTAAGAGCTGGGAGGGGGCATGAGAATGCCCCCAAAAGCCTGGTGGGGGGGGCAATTTTGGGGGTCACAAAGAGCTCGGGGGGGGGACGACAAGATACCCTCAAAAAATTGGAGGGCCACTATAGGGGTCCCAAAGGGCTCCAGAGAGTATTAGGAAGACCCCAAGAGTGGGAGGGGGCATGAGGACGCCCCCAAAAAGCCTAGGGGGGGCAATTTTGGGGGTCCCAAAGGGCTCGGGGGGTACGAGGATACCCCCATAAACATGGGGAGAGGATGAGGATACCCCAAAAAACCTGGGGGGGGCATTTTGGGGTCCTAAAGGGCTCCACTGGGTACCAAGATGCTCCCAAAACCTCAGAAGGGCAACATGAGGATATCCCAAAAAGCACAGGGTGGGGGGTGGGAGATTGTGGGGCTCCCCTTAAGTTTGGGGGGGCATGAGGACACCCCAAAAGAACAGGGGGGGCATTTTGGGGGTCCTAAATGGCTCCATTGGGTACCAAGATGTCCCAAAACCTCAGAAGGGCAACATAAGGGTATCCCAAAAAGCACAGGGTGGGGGGGGTAGGAGACTTTCAGCCTCCCCTTAAGTTTGGGGGGGGGGGCAGGGGGACACCCCAAAAAACCTGAGGGGGGGCATTTTGGGGTCCCAAAGAGCTCCATTGGGTACCAAGATGTCCCAAAACCTCGGAAGGGCAACGTGAGGGTATCCCAAAAAGCACAGGGTGGGGGGGTGGGACATTTTGGGGCTCCCCTTAAGTTTGGGGGGGCATGGGGACACCGGGGGGCATGGGGACACCCCCAAAAGCCTGGGGGGGAGCATTTTGGGGTCTCAAAGGGCTCCATTGGGTACCAAGATGCTCCCAAAACCTCAGAAGGGCAACATGAGGATATCCCAGAAAGCACAGGGTGGGGGAGTGGGACGTTTTGGGGGCTCCCCGTAAGTTTGGGGGGGCATGGGGGACACCGGGGGGCATGAGGACACCCCCAAAAGCCTGGGGGGGGGCATTTTGGGGTCCCAAAGGGCTGCATTGGGTACCAAGATGTTCCCCAAAACCTCGGAAGGGCAACATGAGGGTATCCCAAAAAGCACAGGGTGGGGGGGTGGGACATTTTGGGGCTCCCCTTAAGTTTGGGGGGATGGGGAAACCGGGGGGCATGGGGACACCCCCAAAAGCCTGGGGGGGAGCATTTTAGGGTCCCAAAGGGCTCCATTGGGTACCAAGATGTTCCCAAAACCTCGGAAGGGCAACATGAGGGTATCCCAAAAAGCACAGGGTGGAGCGTAGGAGAATTTCAGCCTCCCCGAAAGCTTTTTTGGGGGGGTTGTTTATTCGGAGGGAGGGAGGGGGGGGGTGTTTATTTTGGGTGGGGGGGGTCTGACCTCCTGCTGCAGACGCTTGGCACGCCTCCCATAGGTGTTGAACTTGGAGGGCTGCACGGACTGCCGCAGAGGGATGCTGTGGGGTTTGTACTCACGGTCCTTCTCCTCGCTGTCGAAGGGCCGAGCGGTGCACTGCTGGGGGGGGGGGGGGGGGGGGAGAGAGAGGAGGTGAGGGATCCCCCCAACTCCAGAAACCCCAAAAATCATTTAGAGGGGGGTGGGCAGCACCCTGAAAGCTTGAGGTTGGGTATTTATGGGGTGGGGGTAACGGTGGCTGGAGGATTCGACCTGTTTGTTCAGCTCGATGAATGGGGGAAGAACCCCATCATTCACACCCTGAATCTATGGGAGGGCAATGGCACCCCAAAATCCTCATCCTATACCTACTGGGGGTCAACGTCACCCCAAAATCCTCATCCTATATCTACTAGGGATCAATGTCACCCCAAAATCCTCATCCTTTATCTACTGGGGGTCAATGTCACCCCAAAATCCTCATCCTTTATCTACTGGGGGTCAATGTCACCCCAAAATCCTCATCCTATATATACTAGGGGTCAATGTCACCCCAAAATCCTCATCCTATACCTACTAGGGGTCAATGTCACCCCAAAATCCCCACCCTATATCTACTAGGCGTCAATGTCACCCCAAAATCCTCATCCTATATATACTAGGAATCAATATCGCCCCCAAATCCTCATCCTTTGCCTACTGGGGGTCAATGTCACCCCAAAATCCCCACCCAGCATCTTAGGGAAGCAATGTCACCCCATAATTCCCACCCTGTATCTCCTAAGGGGGGTCAATGTCACCCCAAATCCCCACCCTATATCTACTGGGGGTCAATGTCACCCCAAAATCCTCATCCTTTATCTACTGGGGGTCAATGTCACCCCAAAATCCCCACCCAGCATCTTAGGGAAGCAATGTCACCCCATAATTCTCACCCTATATCTCCTAAGAGGAGTCAATATCACCTCCCAAATCCCCACCCTATACATACTAGGGGTCAATGTCACCCCAAAATCCTCATCCTATACCTACTGGGGGTCAATGTCACTCTCAAATCCCCACCCTATACCTTCTGGGGGCCAACATCCCCCCAAATCCCCACCCTACATCTTTGGGGATCAACGTCACCCCAAAATCACCAACCTATATCATAAGTTCAGATCTATGGGGTCAATGTCACCCCCAAATCCCTACCCTACATCTTCTGGGGGCCAACATCACCCCCAAATCCCCACCCTACACCTTCTATAGGGCCAACATCCCCCCCAAATCCCCACCCTACACCTTCTATAGCGTCAACATCACCCCCAATCCCCACCCTACACCTTCTATAGGGCCAACATCCCCCCTAAATCCCCACCCTACACCTTCTATAGGGCCAACACCCCCCCTAAATCCCCACCCTACACCTTCTATAGGGCCAACATCCCCTCCAAATCCCCACCCTACACCTTCTATAGGGCCAACACCCCCCCAAATCCCCACCCTACACCTTCTGTGGGTTCAACATCACCCCAAAATCCCCACCCTACACCTTCTATAGGGCCAACACCCCCCCCAAATCCCCACCCTAACAAACAACCTTCGGTGGGTTCAACAACCCCCCCAAATCCCCACCCACACTTCTATAGGGCCAACACCCCCCCCAAATCCCCCACCCTACACCTTCTATAGGGCCAACATCCCCCCCAAATCCCCACCCTACACCTTCTATAGGGCCAACATCCCCCCCAAATCCCCACCCTACACCTTCTATAGGGCCAACATCCCCCCCAATCCCCCCCCCCCTTCTATGGGCCAACACCCCCCCAAATCCCCACCCTAAAC
>JADANK010000831.1:0-17521 GCA_021292215.1 Lophura nycthemera
GAAAAGAACTGGGGGGGGGGGGGGGGGGGGGGGTCCCCCCAGACTGAGCATCTGGGGGGGGCCGAAGAATGGGGGGGGGTCAGAAAGTGCACAGCTGGGGGGGGCACAGAATGAATGGGGGGGGTCATAAATTGCAAACCAATGGGGGGGGGGGCAACAGTAAATATGTGGGGGGGGGGGGGATCAAAATGGATAATCTGGGGGTGGAGCCATAAACGGCACGCTGGGGGGGGGGAACAGAAGGGTCTGGGGGGGGTCAGAACTGCACAGCTGGGGGGTCACAGAGTGATATCGGGGGGGGTCACAGAAGGAATGAGGGGGCACCAAAACTGCACAGCTGGGGGGGCACAGAAGGAATGGGGGGCTCACAAAGTCGAGCATCTGGGGGGGTCATAAACTGCACGGTTGGGGGGGGCATAGAATGAATCTGGGGGGGTTCCAGAAACTGCACAGCTGGGGGGGTCAGAAGACTGACATCTGGGGGGGTCCAACAAGAAAAGGGGGGGGGGTCAAAACTGCAAACTGGGGGGGTCACGGGGGGGAGGGGGGGGAGAAAAGGGGGGACCAGAGTAAGTATAATGGGGAGGGGTGGAGATGAAATGGATGGGGGGGGTCATAAACTGCACGGATGGGGGGGGACAGAAATGAATGGGGGGGGTCACAGACTGAAGCAACTGGGGGGTCCAGAAATGGCACACTGGGGGGGGGCACAGAATGAATGGGGGGGGTCAGAACGGCACAGCTGGGGGGGCAACAGAATGAATGGGGGGGGTCAGAAAATGCAAGCTGGGGGGGGTCAGAGACTTGAAGCATATCTGGGGGGGGTCACGAATTGAATGGGGGGGGGTCACTGAATATCTGGGGGGGGCAACAGAATGAATGGGGGGGTCAAGAACAGCACAGCTGGGGGGGCACAGAATGAATGGGGGGGGTCATAGAATGAATATCTGGGGGGGGGTCAGAAACTGCAGCTGGGGGGGGTCACTGAATGAATGGGGGGGTCACTGAATCATCTGGGGGGGCCACAGAATGAATGGGGGGGTCATAGAATGAATATTTGGGGGGGGGTTCAGAACTGCACACTGGGGGGGCATAAGAACTGCAGCTCTGGGGGGGTCACAGAATGAATGGGGGGGGTCAAGAACTGACGGCTGGGGGGGTCAGAGACTGAATATCTGGGGGGGCACAGAATGAATGGGGGGTCACAGATTGAATCTTGGGGGGGTCCACACAGAGAATGAATAGCTGGGGGGGTCATAAACTGCAATGGCTGGGGGGCACAGAATGAATGGGGGGGGTCAGAAACTGCACGGCTGGGGGGGTCATAGAGTGAATATCTGGGGGGGGGCACAGAATGAATGGGGGGGTCAGAAACTGCACAGCTGGGGGGGCACAGAATGAATGGGGGGGGTCAGAATGAATCTGGGGGGTGGGGTCAGAAACTGCACAGCTTGGGGGGGGTCAGAGACTGAGCATCTGGGGGGGGTCACAGAATGAATGGGGGGGTCAGAAACTGCACGGCTGGGGGGGGCACAGAATGAAGGGGGGGTCATAGAATGAATATCTGGGGGGGTTCAGAAACTGCAAAGCTGGGGGGGGTCAGAGACTGAGCATCTGGGGGGGTCACAGAATGAATGGGGGGGTCACTGAATATCTGGGGGGGCACAGGATGAATGGGGGGGGGTCAGAAACCGCACAGCTGGGGGGGGGGCACAGAATGAATATGGGGGGGGGGGGTCCCAAAAAGCACACGTGGGGGGGTCACAGACTCAATATGGGGGGGTGAGAGGTCAGAAACTGCACAGCTGGGGGGGGGGGCGGGGGGGTCACAAACTGCCCAGCCTGGGGGGGACCCCAAACCCAATGGGGGAACCCAAAAGGGGAGGAATTGGACCCAAAGTTGACCCCAAATCCTATAGGAAGATCCCAAACCCAATGGGAAAACCCAAAAGGGGAGGAATTGGACCCAAAGTTGACCCCAAATCCTATAGGGAAACCCAAAAGGGGAGGAATTGAACCCAAAATTGGCCCCAAATCCTATAGAGAAACCCAAAAGGGGAGGAATTGGACCCAAAAGGGGAGGAATTGGACCCAAAGTTGACCCCAAATCCAACAGGGAAACCCAAAAGGGGAAGAATTGGACCCAAAGTTGACCCCAAACCCAATAGAAAGATCCCAAACCCAATGGGAAAACCCAAAGGGGAGGAATTGGACCCAAAGTCGACCCCAAATCCTATAGGGAAACCCAAAAGGGGAGGAATTGGACCCAAAGTTGACCCCCCAATGACCCAAATCCTATGGGAAAACCCAAAAGGGGAGGAATTGGACCCAAAGTTGACCCCAAAGCCAATGGGAAGATCCCAAACCCAATGGGGAGACCCAAAAGGGGAGGAATTGGACCCAAAAGTTGACCCCAAATCCTATAGGGAAACCCAAAAGGGGAGGAATTGGACCCAAAATTGACCCCAAATTCAATGGGAAAACACAAAAGGGGAGGAATTGGACCCAAAGCTGACCCCAAATCCTATAGGGAAACCCAAAAGGGGAGGAATTGGACCCAAAGTTGACCCCAAATCCTATAGGGAAACACAAAAGGGGAGGAAGTGGACCCAAAGTTGACCCCAAAACCAATGGGAAAACCCAAAAGGGGAGGAATTGGACCCAAAATTGACCCCAAACCCAATGGAAAAACCCAAAAGGGGAGGAATTGAACCCAAAAGTTGACCCCAAACCCAATGGGGAAACCCAAAAGGGAAAAGGAAAACCCCCCAAAAAAATTTAAAAACCCCCCCAACCTATAGGGAAACCCAAAGGGGAGGAATTTGGACCCAAAGTTGCCCAAATAAAACCAAGGGAAACCCAAAAGGGGAGGAATTGGACCCAAAGTTGACCCCAAACCCAATGGGAAGACCCCAAACCCAATGGGAAAACCCAAAAGGGGAAGAATTGGACCCAAAGGACCCCAAACCCAATGGGAAAACCCAAAAGGGGAGGAATTGGACCCAAAGTTGACCCCAAATCCTATAGGGAAACCCAAAAGGGGAAAAATTGAACCCAAAATTGGCCCCAAATCCTATAGGGAAACCCAAAAGGGGAGGAATTGGACCCAAAGTTGACCCCAAACCCAACGGGAAGATCCCAAACCCAATGGGAAAACCCAAAAGGGGAGGAATTGGACCCAAAGTTGACCCCAAAAATCCATAGGAAACCAAAAGGGAGGAATTGGCCCAATTGACCCCAAAACCCAAAGGGAGAAGACCCCAAACCCAATGGGAAAACCCAAAGGGGAGGAATTGGACCCAAAGTTGACCCCAAATCCTATAGGGAAACCCAAAAGGGGAGGAATTGGACCCAAAGTTGACCCCAAACCCAATAGGAAAACCCAAAAGGGGAGGAAATAAACCAAAATGACCCCAAACCCAATGGAAACCCAAAAGGGAAATTAACCCAATGACCCCAAACCCAAGGGAAACCCAAAAGGGGAGGAATTGGACCCAAAAGTTGACCCCAAACCCAATGGGAAAACCCAAAAGGGGAGAATTGGACCCAAAGTTGACCCCAAATCCTATAGGGAAACCCAAAAGGGGAGGAATTGGACCCAAAGTCGACCCCAAACCCAATGGGAAGACCCCAAACCCAATGGGAAAACCCAAAAGGGGAGGAATTGAACCCAAAATTACCCCAAACCCAATGGGGAAACCAAAGGGGAAATTGGACCCAAAGTGACCCCAAAAATCCTATAGGAAACCCAAAAGGGGAGGAAATTGGACCCAAAGGGCCCAAAATCCTATAGGGAAACCAAAAGTTGAATTGGACCCAAAGTTGACCCCAAACCCAATGGGAAGATCCCAAACCCAATGGGAAAACCCAAAAGGGGAGGAATTGAACCCAAAAGTTGACCCCAAACCCTATAAGGGAACCCAAAAGGGGAGGAATTGGACCAAAGTTGACCCCAAACCCAATGGGAAGATCCCAAACCCAATGGGAAAACCCAAAAGGGGAGGAATTGAACCCAAAAACTTGACCCCAAACCCAATCGGAAAACCCAAAAATTAACCCAAATCCCCCCCAAGGGAACCCCACCCCCATGAAGAAACCCAAAGGGAAATAAACCCCAAACCCCCCCACCCAATCCCCCCGGAAACCCAAAAGGAAGAAGCCCAACTGACCCCAATCCCCCCCATAAAACCCCCAAAGGAAAGACCCAATCCCCCCAAACTCCCCCAGGAAATCCCATTTACCCCAATCCTAGGGAAACCCAAAAAGAATTGGACCCAAAGTTCCCCCCCCGACCAAAACCTGGAAATTCCCCAAAACCAAAAACCCCAACCCCCCAGGGAGAATTGGGACCCAAATCCCCTAACCCCAAATCCCCCAAACCCAAATCCCCCCCCCAACCCCAATCCCCCACGACCCCAATCCCCCCCTCCCCCCCCCCCCCAGACCCCCAAAAACCCCCCCCAGACCCCCCAACCCAAATCCCCCCCCAAAACCCCAAACCCCCCCAGACCCCAATCCCCCCCCCCAACCCAAAAAACCCGGAACCCCAAAATCCCCCCTAACCCCCACCCTAAACATTCCCCCCAAACCCCCAAATCCCCCCCCAGACCCCAAACCCCCCTCCCCCCAAAACCCCACCCCCCAGACCCCAAAATCCCCCCCTAGACCCAAATCCCCCCCACCTTTCAACCTCCCCCCAGACCCCAAATCCCCCCCCCCAGACCCCAAATCCTTCCCCTCGACCCCCAATCCCCCAGACCCCAAATCCCCCCCGAACCCAAATCCCCCCCAAAAACCCCCAAATCCTTTCCCAGACCCCAAACCCCCCCCAAACCCCAAATCCCCCCCCCACCCCAAAAACCCCCCCCCCAGACCCCAAATCCCCCCGACCCCAAATCCCCCCCGACCCAATCCCCCCCCCCCAGCCCCCCCAAAATCCCCCCAACCCAACCCCCCAGGACCCCCATATCCCCCCCCAAGACCCCCAAATCCGCCCCCCCAAAAAACCCCAAAAAATCCCCCCCCTCCAGACCCACCCCCAAACCCCAAATCCCCCCCAAGACCCCAAAACCCCCATCAAAAAAGCCCCAAAATCCCCCCCCAGACCCCAAAGGGACCCCAAATTTCCCCCCCCCCAAACCCCCCAGACCCCCATATTCCCCCCCCCAAACCCCCCCAAATCCCCCCCAGGAAAAGCTCAGACCCCAAACCCAAATCTCCCCCCCAGAACCCCAAATTCCCCCCCCCCACCCCCCCCAAACCCCCCCAAACCCCATAAACCCCCCCCCCGGACCCAAAACCCACCTAAACCCAAAACCCCCCCCAAACCCCAAATCCCCCCCCAAACCCACCCTTGGGAACCCCAAACCCCCCCCCCCAAAAAAACCCCCCAAAATCCCCCCCCCCCCCCCAACCCCATGCCCCCCATCCACAACCAGACCCCAAATACCCCCCCCCAAACCCCCAAACCCCCCCCAAACCCCATATCCCCCCCGGGCCAAAACCCCAATCCCTCGCCCCCAAGCCCCCAACCCCCCCAGACCCCAAATCCCCCCCCCCAGAACCCCAAATTCCCCCCAGAAACCCCCCAAATCCCCCAGACCCCAAATCCCCCCCCCCCCCCCCCCAAAACCCCCCCAAACAAACCCCCCAAAGGAAACCCCAAAATTCCCCCCCCAAACCCCCAAATCCCCCCAGACCCCAAATGCCCCCCCCAGACCCCAAATCCCCCCCAAACCCCCAAATGCCCCCCAAGGCCCCCCCCCCAGACCCCAAGGCCCCTAGGGCCCCCCCAGGCCCCCAACCCCCCCAGCCCCAAATTCCCCCCCCAGCCCCAAATCCCCCCCCCACAACCCCCCCAAACCCCCCAAAATCCCCCCCCAGAAACCCCAAAATCCCCCCCCCCCCAGAATTCCCAGGAACCCCTAAACAATCTCCCCCCCAAACCCCCCAAATCCCCCCCCAAACCCCCAAAAGCCCCCCCAAAAAACCCCCAAAATCTCCCCCAGACCCCCCAAATTCCCCCCCCAGACCCAAAATCCCTCCCAAGAACCCCAAATATCCCCCCCCCAGAACCCCCATATCCCCAATCCAGAAACCCCCATTAACGCCCCCCAACCCCCAAATCCCCCCCTACCCCAAATTCCCCCCCCCCCCAGAACTCCCAGAAACCCCTAACCCCAAATTTCCCCCCCCCCCCGACCCCAACATCCCCCCCCCCAAGAAACCCCATAATCCCCCCCCAAACCCCCAAATCCCCCCCCCCAGACCCTCCAGCCCCAACCCCCCCCCAAAAAACCCCATATCCCCCCCCCCAAAGAACCCCAAAAATCCCCACAACCCCCAAATTCCCCCCCAGACCCCAAAAATCCCCCCCCCCCAGCCCCCGACCCCCGATTCTCCCCCCCCCCGCCCCGCCCCCCCCCCCCGCCCGGGCCCCGGCCCCCGCGGCCCCCGATCTTCCCCCCCCCCCCCCTCGCCCCCCCCCGCCCCCCTCCCCCAATTACCGGCGGCCGCTCCGCCTGGGCGGCCGGCGGGCCCTTCTTTTTCCCCCCTTCAAACCAAAAGAGGCCCACCGGAAGTGCCCGAGTTCGATTGACGGCGCCTCCCACCAATAGGAACCCACCGTCGCCCCCCCGAGCCCCACCCCGGAGCCCCTTTTCCGCCGTCTCCAATGGAAACGCGCGAGGAGGCGGGACCGTTTCCACGGCAACCGAAAGATGAAACGATCCGATTGGTCCGCGCCGCCGGAAAGGGGGAGGCGGTGCTGAAGCCGGAAGTGCGGCTCGCAGGACCGGAAGTGCCGCACATAAACCGTGACGGAACGGCCATGGAAGCCAACCGAAAAACCGCGGAACTTCGGCGCGGAACCGGAGCTTCGGGAGGGGCCCAAACTCCCTTCTTGCAATGAAACGGGAGCGCAAAACCGCCCTGGCCGGAACCCCACCGGGGTTTTCAATCCCAACCTGGCCTTGAAAAACCCTCCAGGAACGGGAAGGCAACCGGCCGCCAGGCGCCCGGAAACGACCTCCCCTTATCGGCTTTATTTCTTTCTATTGACGCTTCGTTCTGCCCGCTTGGAGCCCGCGAAAAAAACCCCCCTTTTCCCTTTCCGTCGGCCACAGAATCCCCAACGTGGAATCAACCCCGCTTTCCTGGTTCCTGGGGTCCCGAAGGGGAGGAAGGGGAAGAAAATTTCCCGACCCTCCCCCCGTTTTTTCCCCCCCCCTCGGGGTTTCTCCAACCGGGAAAGTAAGACGGGAAGAACCGGACGCCTCCGAACGCCCGCCCGCCTCGTTAAATTTTAAGTGAAGATGAAGGACCGCGAGCGGGGATTAGAAGCGGAAGTGCGGTGCTGACCGAAGGAACGCCCGCCCTTGACGCGAGCCGGGGGGGGACGAACCGGAAAGTGGAGGCCTCCAGAGGTGCCGGTGGGTCGGGAACCGGGAGGACCCCGCTGGCCACGGCCGCCGCCCGTAGAAGGAAAAGGGACCTGCCGGCTGGGGTAGAGCCCCTTGGGTGGCTAAGCCCGAAGTGGCCCGGAAGCCCGCCGACGCCGGAAGCGACCCCGGTGTGGTAGGCTCACATAGGGGCGCTGACGGCCCCCCCAGCAGGCGACCCCCCCTGTGGCCACGTCCGTGCCCGCTGAGGCCCCGCCCCCTACCGCTGGGACGCCCACCCCCCACCTTTTGGTGTGGCTAAGGCACCTGAGGCCCGCCCCTCCTAGGACACACCCCCCTCGTGCCGCAGAATCTGAGGCCACGCCCTCTCCTCGAGGCCGAACGCCACGGGCCGCCCTGTTTTGATGTGGTGTCAGCCACCTGGCCCGCCTCCTGTTGCCAGTGCCCCTTTCGGGTAGTGCCGCATCCGTGGCCACGGCCCCCCTGTTCACGCCCACTGGCGGTCACGCCCCCTTTCGGTGGCATCAGAGCCAACACTGGAGGTCACGCCCCCCACGTGTGGCGACGCCCACCTTGTAGCCCTTGGCCACGCCCCTCCAGCTGAAGCCCACCCCTACGTGGCCACGCCCCCTTTTGGTGGACTGCCATTGAGGCCACGCCCCTTCCAGTTGAGCCACGCCCCCTGACATAAGTCCACGCCTCCTTGTGGCCACAGGAGGCCACGCCCCCTTTCTGACACGGCCCACGCCCACTTGGAGGCCACGCCTCTTTTTAAGTCCCCGCCCCGCTTGGTGTGGCCACGCCCCCCGTGGGTTGGCCACGCCCCTTTAGCATCGCCGTCGTCCTGTTGGCCACGCCCCTGTGTGTGGCCCCTCCCCCTTGATGCGGCCACGCCCCTTTGTCCACACCCAATCGCTGGCCACGGCCTTGCCCACTCATCAGGCCCCGCCCCCTTTTCCCCACAGCCCGCGATTTTATTGGCTGAGATGGAAGGCGGAGCTTCAGCCCACGGGGCGGCAGGCCAATCAGCAACAAGCAACGCCGGGTTCAGCCAATGTGAGAAGAGATGGTACTGAGTCGACCAATGGGAGCGCCGCCCGCGCAGGGCCGACCAATGGGATCTCAGCGGTGATGCCGGCGGTGTCCAATCAGGTATTGGCACAGCCGACATCAGCCAATGAGGATGTTTGGGATTGGCGCAATGAGGGGGCGTGGCTCCGAGCGCCATGTTGGGGTGGGGGCGGGGATGTGTGGGTCACGTGGGACGGCAGCTGGGTGTCCACCAATCAGACGGGGGGTCCCCAAAAGGGGCAGCTGGACCCCCAAAATCCAACAATTGACCCCGAGATCCCAAGTGCATGGCCCCAAAAACCCAATAATTGAACCCCAAAAATCCCCACGGAAATCCCAGAAAACGTAACTGATGTCAATAAGAACCCAACTGAGCTCACCAGCGACCCTAAAAAATCCCAATAATTGACCCCAAAATCCCCACGGAAATCCCAGAAAACGTAACTGATGTCAATAAGAACCCAACCGAGCTCACCAGTGACCCTAAAAACGCAACAATTGACCCCAAAATCTCCATGGACAACCCTGAAAAGCCGACTGATGTCAACAAGAACCCAACTGAGCTCAACAGAGACCCCAAAATCCCAACAATTGGCCCCAAAAACCAAACGGAAGACCCCAAGAATCGAACTGACATCGATGAAACCCCAATGGAGCTCGACGGAGACCCCAAAAACCCAACAATTGGCCCCAAAAACCCAATGGAAGACTTCAAAAATCCAACCAACGCCAACCAGAACCCAGCTGAAGCTCACAAAGAACCCCAAAACCCAATGGAAAACTCCAAAATCCCAATGATTGACCCCAAAAACCCAGCAATCGACCCCAAAAACCCAAACGTTGTCAAGAAGACCCCAACTGAAGTCCCCAACGCCCCCAAAATCCCAATGATTGACTCCCAAAACCCAACGATTGACCCCAAAAACCCAACGATTGTCAACAAGACCCCAACTGAAGACCCCAACACCCCCAAAATCCCAACGATTGACCCCAAAAACCCAACGATTGTCAACAAGATCCCAACTGAAGACCCCAACGCCCCCAAAATCCCAACGATTGACCCCAAAAACCCAACGATTGACCCCAGAAACCCAACAACTGACCCCAAAATCCCAACAATCGACCCCAAAAACCCAACCGTTGTCAAGAAGACCCCAACTGAAGACCCCAATGCCCCCAAAATCCCAACGATTGACCCCAAAAACCCAACCATTGTCAAGAAGACCCCAACTGAAGACCCCAACGCCCCCAAAATCCCAACGATTGACCCCAAAAACCCAACCATTGTCAAGAAGACCCCAACTGAAGACCCCAACGCCCCCAAAATCCCAGCGATTGACCCCAAAAACCCAACGATTGTCAACAAGACCCCAACTGAAGTCCCCAACGCCCCTAAAATCCCAACGATTGACCCCAAAAACCCAACGATTGACCCCAGAATCCCAACAACCGACCCCAAAATTCCAACAATCGACCCCAAATACCCAACGATTGACCCCAGAATCCCAACAACCGACTCCAAAATCACAACAATCGACCCCAAAAACCCAACCGGTGTCAACAAGACCCCAACTGAAGACCCCAACACCCCCAAAATCCCAATGATTGACCCCAAAAACCCAACGATTGTCAACAAGACCCCAACTGAAGTCCCCAACACCCCTAAAATCCCAACGATTGACCCCAAAATCCCAACGATTGACCCCAAAAACCCAACGATTGTCAACAAGACCCCAACTGAAGACCCGAACAGCTCCAAAATCCCAGCGATTGACCCCAAAATCCCAACGATTGACTCCAAAAACCCAACTGAAGTCTCCAATGCCCCCAAAATCCCAACGATTGTCCCCAAAAACCCAACAACCGACCCCAAAATCCCAACGATTGACCCCAAAGTCCCAACGATTGACCCCAAAAACCCAACGATTGACCCCAAAAACCCAACTGAAGTCCCCAACGCCCCCAAAATCCCAACGATTGTCCCCCAAATCCCAACGATTGACCCCAAAAACCCAACTGAAGTCCTCAACGCCCCCAACAAAGCCCAACATTGACCCAAAAATCCCCCCGACGGAAAGCCCAGAAAACGTAACTGGATGTCAATAAAGACAATGAGGCTCATGCAGCTACCCAAAAACACAACAATTTGACCCCAAAATCTCCTGGAAAACCGAAAAGCCGACTGATGTCAATAAGAACCCACTGCGCTTGCACCAGCGACCTAAAATAAAGAACAACTTGACCCCACATCCCCCAAAGAAATACCAGAAACGTAACTGATGTCAATGAAACCCACTGGCTCACCAGTGACCCTAAAACGCAACAATTGACCCCAAAATCTCCATGGACAAACCTGAAAAGCCGACGTGATGTTCAACGAGACCCAAACTGAGCTCAACAGAGACCCCAAAAGCCCCAACAATTGACCCCAAAAACCAAACGGAAGACCCCAAGAATCGAACTTACATCGATTTAATCCCATGGGAGCTCGACGAGACCCCAAAAAAGAGCCCCAACAAAATTGGCCCCAGAAACCCACTGGAAGACTTCAAAAAGGCCAACCAACGCCAACCGAAACCCAGCTGAAGTCACAAAGACCCAAAACCCATGAAACTCCTAAATCCCAATGATTGACCCCAAAATCCCAGTAATCGACCCCAAAAACAACGTTGGCAAAAAACCCCACCTGAAACCCCCAAATCCCCCCAGATCCCAAATATTGACCCCAAAAACCCAACTGAAGTCCCGCAAAGCCCCCAAAATCCCGATACGATTGTCCCCAAAAACCCAACGATTGACCCCAAAAACCCAACGATTGTCCCCAAAAACCCAATAACCGACCCCAAATACCCAACGATTGACCCCAGAAACCCAACAACCGACCCCAAAATCCCAAGAGAAGACCCCAAAAACCCAACCGTTGTCAAGAAGACCCCAACTGAAGACCCCAACACCCCCCAAATCCCAACGATTGACCCCAAAAACCCAACTGAAGTCCCCAATGCCCCCAAAAGTCCCAATTAATTTACCCCCAAAACCCAACGATTGTCAAGAAGACCCCAACTGAAGTCCCCAACACCCCCAAATCCCACGGATTGAACCCCAAAAACCCACGTGAAGACTCCAACGATGCCCCCAAAAAACCCAACGATGACCACCAAAAAAAAAAAACCCACTGAAGACCCCATGCCCCCCGAAATCCCCAACGATTGACACCAAAATCCCAACAATTGACCCCAAAAACCCAACGATTTGTCCAAAGAAGACCCAACGGGAAGTCCCAAACGAGCCCCCCCAAATCCCAACGATTGTCCGCCCCCCAAAAACCCAACGATTGACCCCGGAAAACCAACTGTTGTCAAGAAGGCCCAAATGAAGACCCCAACGCCCCAAAATCCCAACGATGTCCCCAAAATAATCCCAAACGATGGGACCAAAAACCCAACGAAGTCTCCAATGCCCCCAAAAACCCAACGATTGACCCCAAAAACCCAACTGAAGACTCCAACGCCCCCAAAAACCCAACAATTGACCCCAAAAACCCAACTGTTGTCAAGAAGACCCCAACTGAAGTCCCCAACGCCCCCAGAATCCCAACGATTGACCCCAAAAACCCAACAATCGACCCCAAAAACCCAACCGTTGTCAAGAAGACCCCAACTGAAGACCCCAACGCCCCCAAAATCCCAACGATTGACCCCAAAAATCCAACGATTGACCCCAAAAACCCAAGAGAAGACCCCAACGCCCCCAAAAACCCAACAATTGACCCCAAAAACCCAACGATTGACCCCAAAAACCCAGCTGAAGTCCTCCACGCCCCCAAAATCCCAGCGATTGCACCCAATCCCAACGATTTGACCCTGAAAACTCCAGACGAGTGACCCCAAAAACCCAACCGGGTCAGAAGACCCACAACTGAAGAACCCAAACGCCGCCCCAAATCCCAACGATTGTCCCCAAAAAGCCCTACGATTGACCCCAAAACACCAAGCTGAAGTCTCCACGCCGCCCCAAAATCACCAACGATTTGTCCCCAAATCCCACGATTGACCCAAAAACCAAGGAAGACCCCAACGCACCCCAAAAGCCCAACAATTGGACCCAAAAACAAAAAAAAAAAAAGAAACCCCCAACGATTGACCCCGAAAACCCAACGATTGACCCCAAAAACCCAAGAGAAGACCCCCACCCCACCGCCGGCTGGTGGCTGAGCCCCGACTCCTCCTTCTCCAAGCTGATTCTCCGCCGTGGCCGAGGTGTGGAGCGCCCTGGGTTGGGGTCCCGGTGCTGCGTTCTACTGGAGCCCCCCGAAAATGATCGTTGGGATCCCCAAAACCCAACAAACGACCCCAAAAATCCAACGGAGGACCTCCGAAGCCGACCGAGGTCCGTAAGGATCTCAAAAATGCAGTGGAAGGTCCCAAAAATTCAACGGTGGAGCCCAAAAATGAAAGGAAAAATGGAAAAAATTCAACGGAGATCCAGAAGTCGAAGGAAGACCCCAAAAAAATGATCGACGTCAACCAGAACCCAACGCACGACCCCAAAAACTCAACAGACGGCCCCAAATTCTCAGCAGAGGACCCCAACTGCCCCATAGGTATCAGCGAGAACCCAGCCGGGGGCGACAAAGACCCCAAAAATTCAACGGAAGAACCCCAAATCCCAAGAAATGACCCCAAAAACCTAAGAGAAGATCCCAAAATCCCAATGGAAGACCCCAAAATTCCAACAGAAGAACTCCCAAACCCAACTGACATCAATCAAAACCCAACGGAAGACCCCAAAACCCGAATGGAAGACCCCAAAAACCCAATCAGCCTCAACCAAACCCCAACAGAAGACCCCAAAACCCCAAAGGATGCCTATGAAAACCCAGAAGAAAACCCCAAAATCCCAACAAAAGACCCCGAAATCCCAACGGAAGACCCCAAAATCCCAACAAAAGACCCCGAAATCCCAACGGAAGACCCCAAAATCCCAATGGAAGACCCCAAACTCCCAACAAAATGCCCCAAAACCCCAACGGACGTCAATCAAAACCAAGAAGACCCCAAAAACCCAACAGAAGACCCCAAAAATCCAACAGAATATCCCGAAATCCTAATGGAAGACCCCAAAAACCCAACAGACGTCAACCGAAACCCCACAGAAGACCCCAAAACCCGAATGCAAGACCCCAAAATCCCAACAACCCCCCCCAAAACCCCAACAGACCTCAACCAAAACCCCACAGAAGACCCCAAAACCCCAATAAACCTCAACAAAAACCCAACAGAAGACCCCAAAATCCCAACAGACCTCAACAAAAACCCCACAGAAGACCCCAAAACCCCAACAACCCCCCCCCCAAAAAAAAAAAAAAAAAAAAAAAAAAAAAAAAAAAAAAAAAAAACAAACAACCCCCCCCAAAACCCCAAAAAAAAAAAAAAAAAAAAAAAAAAAAAAAAAAAAAAAAAAAAAAAAAAAACAAAACCAAAACCACCAGACAGAAGACCCCAAAACCAACAACCCCCCCCCAAAACCCCACAACCTCAACCAAACCCCACAAGAAAGATCACCAAAACCCAATATGAGACCCAACCAAAACCCCACAGAAGACCCCAAAACCCCCAACAACCCCCAAAAACCCACAGACAGTCAAAAGCCAAACCCACAAAACCCCCAAAACCCCAACAAGCCGCAACCCCAGAAACCCCAACATAGCCCGCACAAAGAACGCCAACAGGAAACCCCAAAATCCCAACAAAACACCCCAAAACCCCAACGGACCTCAACCAAAACCCCACAGAAGACCCCAAAACCCCAACAGACCTCAACCAAAACCCCACAGAAGACCCCAAAATCCCAACAGACCTCAACAAAAACCCCACAGAAGACCCCAAAACCCCAACAGACCTCAACCAAAACCCAACAGGAGACCCCAAAATCCCAACAAAATGCCCCCAGCCCCCAATGGACTTCAACCAAAACCCTACAGAAAACCCCAAAACCCCAACGACCCCCCCCAAAACCCCAACAGACCTCAACCAAAACCCAACGGGAGACCCCAAAACCCCAATGGAAGACCCCAAAACCCCAACAAACCCCCCCAAAACCCCATCAGCCCCCACCCACCCCACAGACGCCCCCAAAACCCCAACAGACTTCAACCAAAACCCAACAGACCCCCCCAAAACCCCCTCAAAAACCCCCCCCCACTACCCCTCCGCAACCCCCCCCATACCCCCTCAAACCCCCCCCCCTCACACCCCCACCCCCCTCACCCCCACCCACCCCCCTCCCAGACCCCCCCAGCCCCCAGGGCTGCTCCCCCCCCCCCCCTCTGAAAACCCCTCCATAACCCCCTCAGCACCACCACGGCCACACCGTCCCCTCCACAACCGCCCCAGACCCTCACACCCCGCCCCCTTCCGTACTCCCCAAACATACCTCAAACCAAACCAACAGACCCCCCCTCAACCCCCCATTCCCCCAACCCACCCCCTCCCAAAACCCCAGACCCCCTCATCCCCCACCCAACACCCAACAGACCCCTCCTCAACCCCAGCAAACCCAAACACCCCCCCACCCCGCCACCACAACCCCCCCAAAAAACCCCGCATCCCATCCCCCAACAAGACCCTCCCCCCAACCCCGCTCAAACCTCCCCCAACCGCCCACCCAATTCCCCCCAGACCCCCTCACCCCCCCCACCCCCCTCCCAACCCCCCCCCCAGACCGCCCTCGGCCCCCTCCACCCACCCCCCACCAAACCCCACCACCCCCTCAGCACCCCCCCACCCCAACAATCCTCAACCAAACCCACAACCCTCTCAACCACCCCTGCATCCACCGCCCCCAATTCCCCCCCAAACCCCACCCCCCCATATCCTCCTCACTCCCCCCCACCCCCCTCCCAAACCACCCAGACCCCTCAGGCCCCGCCCCCCGCCCCGCAACATGACCCTCAACCAAAACCCAACATACCCCACCTCAACCCCCCCTCATGCCCCCCCCAAGCCAGCCCAACAAAACCCCCGCAGACCCCTCAACTTACTCCCCTCCGCAGCCCCACCCCCCTGCCCAAAACCCCCCCATACCCCCTCAACCCACCCCAGCCCCCGAACAGACATCAACCAAAACCCAACATACCGCGCCCCCTCAACCCCCTCTATCCCCGACCCCAGCGCCCCACCAAAACCCCCCCCATAAACCCCCTCAAACAACCCCCCCCACCCCCCAAAGATCCCTCATTTTTTTTTTTGTTGGTTGTTGGGCTCTAAACCCCCGTCATATCGCCCGCCCCCACCCCCCTCCCAAACAGCTTCCATACCCCTCACCTCCCCACCCCCCTCCCAACCCCCCCAGGACCACCTCAACACACTCAACACAACACCCCCACCCCTCACAACATAATCGCTCCTAGACTCCCCAACAACCCGCCCTCCCCAAAAAACGCCCCCCGCATACCCCCTCAAGCCCCCACCCTCCAACAGAATCCTCCTATACTTCCCCCCCCCACGCCCCCCCGCTCCCAAACTCCCCCTCCCCCCTCATCCCCCCCCCTCCCGCCCCCCCATTACCCCCCCCCCATTGGTCCTGTTGTCAGGGCACCCGTCCATCTGTGCCAACCCTCCACCTGATTCCCGCTTGTTCTTTCTGCTTTCTGACGCACTGCCTGGAAATCCATTGCAAGCCTTTAAGACGTTCCCATCCTCCTCCGCCACCTGTATCCTTCATCCCGCCATCCTCCTTCACTTATTGGGCATCGTTCACCCCAGCCCCGTATTTTTGGGACGACACCCGGGACCGTTGGCCGACCGTTTTGGCACTCAAAAACCGAGCCACGGCTCTTTACGGCGCCGGTTTGTGTATGTCTCCCTGCCACAAGCTTGTTCATTCATTTTCCATTCCACCGCCGCTCCGTTAGCGCCGTCGTGGGCCGCCGTTACGCTCAACCTCTCCACCAGGCCCGAGCTCACCCAGAAGGCCGACCGTCGCACGCCGGATTGCTCTTGTGTCAACTCCGTTTGGGTTTACCGGCGGCGGCGGCGGCGAACGCCGGCAAAGCTTTGGCTTTAAAACCGGACCACGTGAAAGCCAGGTATCGCAGGGCCATGGCGGCCGCAGCCATGATGGATTGGGACGGGGCGGCCGAGGATTTGGGGGCCGTGCTGAGGGCTGAGCCGGGCAACAGGGCGGCCAGGAGGGAGATGGGGAGGGTGAGGGCGGCCATCAGGGAGAGGGACGCCGGCATGGCCAGGGGGCTGGGGAGGTTGTTTGCGTAGGGGGGCGGGGCTTGAGGGAAGGGGCGGGGGCTTGAGATAGGAAGGGCGGGGCCTTGAGGGAGGGCGGTGGCGTAGGGAGTAGAGGGGCGGAGTCCCTTAGAATGGGGAGGGAACAGAATGGGTGGGGGATTGGAGGAGGGGGCGGGGCGTAAGGGAGGGGGCGGGGCTTGAAAGTAGGGGTGGGCCTTAGGAGTGGGGGGGCGGGGGTCGAAGAAGATGGGAGGGAAATGAATGGGTGGGGATTGGAGGAGGGGGCGGGGCTTAAAGAGTAAGGGGCGGAGCTTGAGAGAGGGGGCGGTAACTGAATGGGTGGGGATCGGAGGAGGGGCGGGGCTTAGATAGAGGGGTGGAGTCGAAGAGATGGAGGAAAAAAATGGGGGGGGCATAATGGGGATTGGAGGGGGCGGGCTTAAGGGAGGGGCGGGGCTTGAGAGTGGAGGGGCGGAGCCAAAGATATGCGGAGGGAAATGAATAGGGATTGTAGGTGGGGGCGGGGCTTGTGGAGCGGGCGGGGCTTAAGAGTGGAAGGCGAGCGGTCTTGAATAGGAGAGAGTCTTGAAGGGGGCGGGGCTGGAGAGAGGAGGGGCGGTGCTAAAGAGCGGTGGGCGGAGGCGCTAAGAGATGGGGAAGACCTGAATAGAGCAGGGATTTGAAGGAGGGGGCGGGGCTTAAAAGAGGGGCGGGGCTTAGGAAGTAGAGGGGCAGAGCCTAGAGAGGGGGAGGGAACGTGAATGGGTGTGGATTGTAGGAGGGGGCGGGCTTGAAAAGCAGAGGGGG
>JADANK010000832.1:0-13728 GCA_021292215.1 Lophura nycthemera
GCAAGTGAAGATTTAAGGGACAGGGCATTTCTTCATTTTGTTCATATTTTGAGATAAATTCATACTTTGCATTGAGTGCTGTCTTCCAGTATGTAGTGCTTGGGTGGCTCCTGTTACTCACAGGAACTTCACAATAAGGGGTAGATATTAGTCTGTAGATTTATTTTCATATAATAACTGAATTCAAAGGTAGCAAGCGTGGAATAATTTATCAACACTATATTTCCATAAGGTCAAGTAGAATGTTTGCAGTCACGTTGGCTTAGAAATTCTTATTAAACTAAGAATTCTTCAGAGATTAGCCATTACGTGACAAAAATCTAATGACAATATTGAAATTGTTACTTTTGGAGATGTTATGTTTTCTTCAGATAACTATAAACAATTCCAGAGACTTAGAATTCCAGAGAAATAAAAAAGAGGATCTCCTTTTTCAGAACAATAAGGGAAAGTCTGGGGGAATCATATTAAGAAGTAACATGCCTTGGGAACAATCAAGGAAACTGTCTGCTGAAGAGACATTTTATTAGGTAAAATGTTGTACATGTTGGCTGTAGAATTTTTCCTAATCCCTTTTCTCTGCTGCTCAATCTTGCTACAAAAGAAATACTTATTTAAGAAAGTTGACCAACAGTTAAAAAGTCATGGAAAGTATAATGCAAATAGTGAGCCAGTTTACTTAGAGAAATTTTGACGAAGAACTGGTATAGAAACAGGTGACAGGAGGAATTCTGTTCCTTTCTCTAAGTTCGCAACCTTCTCTCATTTTCTCAATATCAGAAAGGAAGGTGTTGCTCCTCTACTCAGCCCCTCTATTTAAAGTGAGAACACAACAACCTACATTATGTAAAAACTTAGAGATGAAGAAAAAATGCCACATGTCTGAAAAGAGTCTGGGATAGTTCGTAGTTACAGTAGCCTGTTGTATAAATTTTACTAGTTGAGTTCTAAATATCATAATTCAATATATTTTTCTTTTTCTCCAATGGTTTCATTTGAAATTGTCTCTTGTCCTAGTGTTTTATTGCTTCAGTGCATAAGAGCATACTGTTGTGAAAAAATTCCTGACCAAATGTAGCATTATGCATATCATGACAGAGAAGACACAGATCCTGGGATTCATTCTTCGCTGAATTGCTTCTGATCTAGTAATTTACTTGTCTTAGAAGAATCGAGTTAATTTATTTTGGTGGCAAAATCCATCCAAACTCTTCTAGTTGCAGTCGTATCAGCTTATACCGATTCAGTTCATACCTAAGTTCATACATTTGGACAAAATCCTGAATGATAAGGAGGAGGCGTTGCCCTTATCAGGGTATTTGAAATATGGTTTCCTTAGGAATGACCTTCACTGAGGGTACATTCTGTGCATACAAAGAGCAGAGTCATTAATAAATTATATACAATGTAGGACTTGAAAAATACATAGAAGGTAGACAAAGCTTTGTAGTTTAAAAGGGCTGCATAGAACTGTTAATATATTATGTGACCTGAATGAAAAGTTACTTACTATACAAGAAGTGTTTTTATAAAATCCATTATCATTTGATTGGAAATCAAAATCAAAGAGATAATTCAACAAAATAACATTGCCTCCTGTTTTTTATGAGCTGCTGGAAATAGAATAGATTTTTTGAAAGTTATTTATGTTATTGGGAAAGGGAAGGTAATAGCAAATTTTAGTATTATTCTCTATTTGGAGAGTTCAGACTAAAAATGCAGGACAATCTAAAAAATATTATACATTTTTAGTATGTATTTGAGAAAATATTTGAATGAGTATTGAGGCTACTGTTTATGATGTTTTGGCATTATCGTTCATTTGAAAGAGGTTAGACATGTTTTACTATATTTAAATATTAAAATTTAATTTCACACTGGATGTTTAATCCCTACCAAAATTGGATAACCTACTAGTAACAAATAATGAGGAACTACATGAAAAATATCTTTTAAGGAGAACTTCCAAGAAAGTTCAAGAACTTCCACCTCCCCTGAAGTCCAGAAGGGCTCTGTCAAGTATCATCTCGTCTATACATATGAGTGAAAACTTTATTTTAATACAGATACAAGAGTCTATAAATACCAGTCACTCAATCATCCTGACAGTGAACTTGGTAAGCTGAACTGTGCCATGCAGTGAGAAAAGACTGAGTTTTGACCATGCTAAGAATCACAGTAACAGGTCATGAGAGATTCTTCTATTCTCTCTTTCAGGACAAAAAACAAAACAAAACAAAAAAACCCTCAAGATATATACAGAGAAAAACATTTCTAATTGATCCTTCTGGGGACCAAGATTTGTCTGGATTAATTGATTTTATTTCTTTTGGAATCTATTTACATCTTGGTATCCATTAATAACCATGTGACAGTGAGTGCACATAGTTATTAATTTTATGTTGGCTGAAGAAATGCTTCCTTATATCTGCATTTGTACCTGCCTGATAAACTGGTGTAGCTCAAGAGACAGACTCTTTGTTCTTTAACTTCCCTATATGATAATGAGTACATCATTTTATGATAGAAGAGCTCTCATTGTCTCCTATAAAAATAATTTAGTAACTGTTGCCTTAATTGAGGTAAATGCAGTTTTCTTCTGAGAATATTCTGGATCTTTACAACAGATCTTTAATGATTTACCATTTCTTTTATACATAACACTGTAGAACAGGATTTTTTTTTTTTCCAAAGTAAAAAAGTCAAAGTGAAATAATGTTGTTACTAAATTTTCAGCATACTAGATGTAGGCAAAGAAATGCACTCTGCTTTCACTGGTATTTCCAACAAGAAACAAAATTAAGAACTATTTCCATTTCTCAAATGGACTTCAGAGCAGCATACCTGCTTGTGTTTTTCCATCTCTTCCTAAGGAACATTCAGTGGGTCCCATTTCCAGTGAAGTATCGTTTAAGATCAGGTATATAACTGATTACCCACAGTGGAAAAACAATGGTGGCGACCCAGTGCTCTATCACTTTTATTAATAACTATAGCTTATGTTGAGTCTCATTGCCCACACAGAAGACGGCAGATTGCTGAAGATGTATGAAGTGTAAGGGTAACTGGTCATGTCAGTGTGTGACTGCTCTTTTTCAGTGACTTTCTTGTTTCCCTACCTGTTATTGGACTCTGAAGATAAAGGATTTATTACACTACTGCTGCTGCATGGAGCTGAAGCCTGATTGATGCCTGCTCCAGACAGTGGCAGAAAAATGCTGCTTTTGAGGTAATCCAACTTCTAGTTTGCTTAATGAAATAAAAGTCTCCCTGGATGTTTGTTTTACATTGCAGTCTTACAGATATGACTGAATCAGACTCAAACAGATAACAGATACTTACAGGTCAAATTTTGATTTATACTGAACAAGTTGTATTCACACCAATGGAACTTTGCAGTATGAAACTGTGAGAAGTACATAACAACCCACATCTGCTACATCCCCAAACACAGAGAAAGTAGGATATATGTTTTTATATTTAAAATATGAAGTGTTTAGAATACGAAGTGCTAAAATAATATTTTATCTTATTATGTTGGCTCACAGTATCAGAGGCAGATGTTGATGGTATGGCAGTAGAAGCTGAACCTTCCCACCAATATCCCATTACATTTTGTTGCCATGTAACAAATGGCAGCAGAGGGGCAGTCTGACATGGAAGTGCATATGAAGCAAAGGTGTGGCACTGAATTTCGCCATGTGGAAAAAATGACACCCACTATCATTCATCAATGCTTGCTGAATGTTTGCGAAGACCGAAGAGTGGATGTGAGCGCCGTGAGGGAGTGGGTGCTGTGTTTCAGCAGTAACGTGAAAGACAAACCACATTCTTGTCAGCCAAGCACAGCTGTCACACCAGAAAATGAAGAGTGTCTTGATCAGCTCATCCATTCAAACAGGAAGATGATGTCCAGAGAGCTGTGTATGGAGCTGAATATTGGCTTCACTGTGTTGGAAGTGATGGTGACAACACTGGAATATCACAGAGTTTGTGCCAGGTGGATCTCATGAACGCTCACAGGAATAGAAAGGACACCGTATGCAAGTTTGTCAGGACCTACTGAACCATTAAGAGGCTGAAGGTGACATTTTCTGGGTTGCATTATTACCAGAGAAGAGACATGGTGACACCACTATGAGCTGGAGTCAAATGGCATGGAGTGATGACAGCACTCCATGGAGTGGTGACCTATGAATTCTTCATGAAAGAAAATTTATAAGATGCAGCCCTTCGCAGAGAAACTGGTGTGTTCTGTCTTTGGGGATAGGAAAAGAGTGATCCCTCTGGATTTCCTGGTATGTGTAGAAACCACCAACTCTGCTACTTCATGATGCTGAAGGCTTGAAATTCCAGAGTCAGGACAGAGAACAAGACAACCTTTCTCTTGCAGCATGATAATGCCAAGCCCCATGACGGTTCAAAGTCAGTGGTACACACTGCCAGTCTTGCTGGACTGTTCTACCACACCTGTTGTACAGTCCAGATTTGCCACCTTCTGACTTCTATTTGTTTGGGCCAATCAGAGATGGACTGAATGGGCAACATTTTCCTAGCCACTATGCTGTCATAGTATCTGTGAAACAGTGGGTCACCTCTGCTGGTGCAGATTTTTATGAGTGTCACACAGGCTCTTGTCCATAGTAGGTGAAAATGCGCAGCTAATGGTGTTTGAAATGAATGGTGTTGAGAAAGAGTGTTTCGTAACTAAGAATTTATTTCTATCAGTGTTACTGCGTTGTTTGTAACAGTTGTAGTTTCCATGGAAATAAATAGGAGATATTACTTTTGGATCAATCTACATATGTCATTTTCATCTGCACATTACAGCAAATCTTAGTCTAATACATCATGACAAAAAATTAACAGTGTCAGAACACTGAGAAAGGGTAGAAATAGAAAACAGTTTAAGTAAATATCGTGTTCAAATGAGAACTCAGAAGTTAGCTGAAAGAATATAAGGCTACGCATTTACTGAATGTTTAAAACCAAGAAAAACACAGTCAAGCCCCACAGCAACTTTGCAGCTTTGAGTGATAGAAGGAGTGGGGTTGGGTTTTCAGTAATCCTTAATAAATTACACAATACTTCATAGTCTAATAAGATGCTCTATAATTCTATAACATGTAGAATCTCCAAATCTCAGACAGACAGGCTTTCTGTGGGAAAATCAGAAATCCACAATCTTTTCTTTACAACTTTGAATCTTGCTAGGGGCAAACAGAAAGAATGTTTTGGTGATTAAGTGTAGGATAAATTCTTTGTCTTTGGGGAGAGTTAGTTTGGTCTTTAGAAATATGGTATTTTTAAACATCCTGAATCAGATCTTCAATCTGTGCCCCAACCTTACTGTTGTGGGTGTGGTGCAAAAGACAAAAAGCTGCTTATTTAAGGCTTTGTTACATCTACATGAGCTCAAGCTTTGTGCAGTGTGCACTAGGACGGAGCAGTGTACCAAACCCAAATAGAACAAAAACAGAAAGTAAAAGTGCTCAATTATTTATTTACTTTTAAAATTGTTTTTAGATGACACTGAACTACTTTGTTGCATATCATTCACTTGCAGATAAAAATATGATCAGAATGAACTGTGCTTCTGATGATCCTTAAAAACTCAGTATTCTGGGGAAAAAAAAAAAAAAATGTTGCTTCTCTGTTTTCCCCCTCATTTTTGTTTCTTTAATTTTGAGTTAATATTGGTGAAAATAAAGCATTTATTTCCACATGGAACTGAAACTTTGTATTGTCCATTCACTTCCCACCATCACTTCCCATCAAACTTTAAAAGATCCAAGAAACTGATTATAAACCTTAGTAAGACTCATTTGCAGTCTGTCACAGCTTTCTATTGCCAAGAGATTTCTTCTGATATTCATGAAGGCTGCTTCATTACAAATTGCAATTGTAACCACAATTACACCTACAGTGTGCTTTTTGACAAGGCTCCTTATAAATAAGAGCTTCTGGTGTTTGACTCACTCAGTAAAACAGAATAAAGCAAGGATTAACAAACTTAATCTGAAGACGCAAGAGTACCCTAGAGCTCTCAGTTTGGCCAATGGCTTGCAGGGAAATAATTGCTCAGTTATTCACACATAACATTGAGCAGTTGCATAGCAACTTTAACAGTTTCATAAATTCTCAATAAAATAGTTGTATCTAAGGCATAAATAAAATAGGGTTATGGGAGATGAGCAGGAATGAAATCTAACTAGCTCCAGAAGAGGAACCACTAGTACTCTAGGAAGAAATGTATTAGTTATCCTCAGTCTAAAGGGAAAAATTGGAATTATAGCTATTAATGATATAAATATAACATATTGGAAAACCATACAGAAAAAAAAGAAAAAAACACCTCTAACTTAAAAAATTACTTCCCAAAGATGGGTTCAAAACCTTATCCCCATCTTTCTCAAATTAATCTCCCTTCTCCTGCAACTTCCTCTTTCTAAGCTACCCAAAGAATTTGGTCATGTCCTGTAGGTCAACATATTCTGGCTACATTGGCAATAGGAAAGGTCAGAGAATACACTCAAAAAGAGAGAAACTGAGAAACTTTCTGACAGGTGGTTCATTTTCATTTACATATTATGGCTGTTCCACTTCAGCATCAGTTGGCACAGGTTGCAGCTACAGGCTGCAGATAGATTCATATGCAGGAGACATGCACGCTACACAACTCTGGGAAGTTTGCTGCTGTGTTCTTAGTAAGATACTTAATGACAAGAAGTGGCAGGCTGATTGAGCTCAGACTAACCTTTTTTCTTATACTGAAGATACTTTTGAAGGCTAGGTGCTAGACATGTATGTCCAACCTTTTGGCTTGCCTGGGCCACACTGAGTGAAGAGAAATTGTCTTGGACCATATATACATAGGTTACCCTGAAACTAATGCCTCCTATTTATTTCCATGGAAACTACAACAGATACAAAGAGCACAATAACACTATTTGAATAAGCAAATTCTCAGCTACAAAACACTACTTTTCAATATGGTCACCCCATTAGCTGTGCATTTTCACTAGAGATGAACAAGTCCATTCATGCTACACTAGTAAAAATCTACACCAGTAGAGATGATCCACTGTTGAACTCACCACTGCTGAAATGCACCACCCACCCCTTCATTCTGCTCATGTCCATTGTTTGGTCTCCACAAACATTCAGCAAGTGCTGATGAATGTTAGAGGTTGCCATTTTTTCTACACGGAGTAATTCAGTGCCACACCTTTGCTTCATATGTGCTTCCATATCAGGTGCCCTTCTGTTAGACTGCCTCTGTGTTGCCACCTGTCATACAGCAACAAAATGAAAGAGTATATTGGTGGGAAGATTCAGCTTCTACTGCCATACCACCAACACCCACCTCTGATGTCAAGGGCTGACATCATAAAATGGAAGACATTACTTTCAGGGTGGCCCTGATTAAGTATACATTATCAGTAATGTACAAGCATACAAATAAGCACATACAAGAGTGATGTGAGCATGCCAGGGCTACTCTGCAGTGAAGAGCTGCTGCCTTCATAGCATGGGGCAGATGGCAGGCTGCATTGTCAGCCATGTCAGACCGCATGTGGCTTGCAGGCTGTGGGTTGGACACTCCTCTACTAGAGCATGGATCACAAGAGCAAGGTATTCAGAGGAAACAATAACACACCTGGATAGAAAATCATAGAATCACAGTAAGACAGAATCATAGAATCATAGAATGTCTTGCATTGGAGAGGACACTTATAGATCACCTAGTACTATTCTTCCTATCAAGAGCAGGGTTGCCATCAAGGTCCCACCCAGCCAAAGACCCATCTTTTTATAATACTTTATAATCCTCTAAATACTAGAAGACTGCAATGAGGTCTCCTCAGAACTTTCTGTTCTCCAGACCAAACAAGCTCAGCTCCCTCAGCCTGTCCTTGTAGGAGAGGTGTCCTTTGACCATCTTTGTGGCCTCTTCTGGACCCACCTTAACACTCCACATCTTTCTCATGTAGTGGGACCCAGACCTGGATGCAATACTGGAGGTGGAGTCTCATAGAAACAGAAAAGAAGAAGACGCAGCCTCACTGGGCAACCTATTCCATGCCTCATCACCCTCACAGTAAAGAATTTCTTCTTGATATCTAGTCTAAATCTACCCTCTTCCAGTTTAAAAACATTTCCTCTCATCCTGTCACTACATGCCCTCATAAACAGTCTCTCTACAGCTTTCCTGTAGCCTGCCTTCAAGTACTAGAAGGCCACTATAATGTCTCCTCAGAGTCTCGTCTTCTCCAGGCTGAAGAGTCCCAGCTCTCTCAGTTTGTCCTCATAGGGGAGTTGCTCCAGCCCTCTAATCATCATTGTGACTCTCCCCTGGACCTGCTTCATTACGCTGTAAACATGAGGGCAATCTTCCAAAAAAGAATGGAGGCCTTGCTGCATGAGGCCCGTGAGCAACTTATGTACCTAGGTCCAAAACTGAATTCCTAAAAACTTTGTTCAGTTCATGATCAATCCAAGGCATGTGACCCTGCAGAAGTCTCAATTTTCACCACTGGAATTCCTCAAACACCTGCAGCTTTGGCTAGGCCTAGGCCCAGATCTGTCTGCTCCTAACAGGTCATACACCTTAGATAAAGTCCTTCTTCCAAGCGAGTTCAGATGTACTTTCCATGAGATTGTGCCTTCATACCCTCATTTTCTGTCTCCAGTCTTTCCAGTGCTTCAGTGGGCAAGATGAAAACACCTCATGGCAGTCACCAGTCTCTTACATACAAGCTCATCTCTCAACAACCTACAGCTCACATATTACAGACCTCCCTTGGCTATGGCCAGGACGTATGCTTGCCTTTATTTATACTGAAGGAATTTGAAACCAGCTCTGTCACAGACAAAGTAAATGCTGTAGCCACTGACCATTCACAGAATAGGGGAAACTACTTCCCCAGGCACCTTCCGAAAGATAAAAATAATACCCTCCATCTCTCAGAAACACAAACAAAGAAAAAAAAACATCCACAATAGAGCATAAGTGCCTGCTATTAAGAATATGACTTCTGGTAGCACTGAGGTCTACATCCTGAAGAAGGGTAGCATCTGCTATATGTTCCCGTGTTCAATCAGAAGCAGCTGTTTTTCCGTGAATACCACTCAGAAGCACTTAGCTCTCCCCATCCACTCTCTAAGGCATGAGATGCTTCTCGGAAGCCTGCATTCCATTACAGAGCCAGATGTACAAAATTAGCCATTATGGCTTGTACCCTGCTACACCAAATCTCACCCCCTAAAGCGGGCATCCCTTCCTCTGTCCTGGGCCTCAGCTATAGTGTGAGTGCTTGTGCAGACCTAACACAGACAGAGCCATGTGCTGAGTCTCACCTCTCGGTATTTTGGACAGAGATCACAAAATGCTTGCACAGGCCCCATGCTGGCTAAGGAGACAGAGAAGGCCAGGCAAAGCCTTGCTGATACTGGCCGCAGCACCCTGTCCATTGTTGGGTGCAAGGAAGGTGGTGCTGAAGGAGGGCCAGGGAGAGTGGGAACTCAAGGCAAGAAGTCATTCAGGGCTTTCCCGCACCTGGAGGATTCCAGGTGATAGCCTGCATGATGCAGGGGGAGGAAGAGCAGCCACGCATTAAGGCCGCCTAGCTTCTGAGAACAGGCACGTCTCAGCCCTGCCACACCCCACTGGCCTGCTGCCACCTCCTGTTCCCCTGCTCTGGAGGGGCTTTCACAGAGAGGGGAAAAGCCCACGCTGAATCATAAACCTGAGTCTCCCTGCAAGCTCTGCAGACCAATTGCCAATACTTTACTTTTAGCAAAACATGAGGAAGTTCATCAGAGACGCCTGATCTCTATCCATCATCGAGAGATCGAATCTCCTCATGGTCAGTGCCTCTTCCTGTACAGATGTCAGACTGAAGCAGCTCCATGCTTAGGGAACTATTCTCCTACAATTATTTTCAAGATTTCTGCTAGGAGTGTAGTGCTTGTTTAACCATTTCAGCTGAGCCCAGGGCAAATCAATCCACCCTTCCCCAGCAGAAACATTGCTGCCCCTCTCAAGCAGTGAGCTGACAAAACACAAAAATGGGCTGGGCAATGAAGCCATGGCTGCAGCTCGAGAGAGCGTTATCAGGGTATCACAGGCTCTGTGTCATGTCAAAGGTAGATAATCCTCCTCCATCCTTCCTTTCACTCTTGCACATTGCCCTCACAATTACATTTACCATGCCACAGCCCCTGGGAGTTTCACTGACCTAAATTTTGCATGGAAACACTAATTATTTGTTCTTTTTAGGCCCCACATTCAGAAAAGCTTAAAAGCATGTACCTCCACCTGACTCCACTCGCTTTTATCACAAAATGTAAATTATTCCTTACAATATAAAAAAGCATTTAAAAAAAAAAAAAAAAAAAAAAAGACTTGAAGGATAACTCAGTTTAACACCACCTGATTGAAAAGCATGAATTGGATGAAATAGCTTGTAGTTTTTAACTGATTGTTAACTGGCCAAATTTTTTGCCTTTTTTTTTTTTTTTATCCACATTGACTGTATTTTGTCAGCAATGTATTCAAATGTATTCCAAAATTAAAAATATTTTCAGAAATACATGAATTTCTCTTTCTAAATAGTTGAAGGAAGCTAAACCTCTAAAGAATTAACATGTTGTTTACCTGGCTGTAAGAGCCAGCCAAACTTTTGATCCTGTGTTACAGGACTTTCATCTTTCAGTGTTTTTTCCTTCCAGATTTGATGCTTGCAGCATAAAACTTGTACTGCTAATTGTAATGCTGCTGCTTGTCATGCAATTTCATTCTTAATTCCCACTTTTTTTTTTTTTTTTTTTTTTTTGAGGCACTTACTGAATGAAGAGACCGAATTCTCCTGTGAGAGTTAACAAGATTTTTGTCATAGAAACAGGAATAAGTGAACTACTGAAAGATCAGAATTTTTTGTAGTTGTTGTTGGAACTAAGCATATAAAAGACATGAGGCTTTATATGGCCAGTTATTAGAGCATGGTTATATTACCACAGTCTTTTACTTACTTTTATTGACCAGGTTGGTTACTACAGAGCTCTAAGAATCTGAGAGAAGCCTAACCTTTTGTACTGGGTGCTGCATAACCATGGAACAGTTGTAGACACCCCTAAATGTGTCCCTGACTTTCAGAAACTAATGTCTTTTTATAAACAAAAAATTCACAAAGAAAATGACAAACTTAACAATCATTTTGATGTACAGAGTACTATCTGCCTTTCTTAATTCCATATTAGAAAAGCAGTGAACAACAAAAACAGAGACTTAAAAACCTGGCTTTTGATAAAATCTATGAAGACATATCTGTCCTGAATATATTGTCTTGCACAAATACCGGATTTGGATTTTGTTTTGTTTGTTTGCCTCTCAGTTACACTAACCATTAAGATACAATGAGATTTGTAGTGAATGATGGACTAATATACTTACTTTAAAGTGAGACAATTATTTGAGGTCTCTGGCCACTAAGTGCTTGGTTTTGTTTGTTCTGATTTCATTATCAAAACTACCTATAGTTTCCAGTGGCAAATAACATTACTTGAATGGCTAAGAAATCTCTGGTCCTTCAAGTGCTGCAATCACGAAATTCTTGCTACAGGGGGAAAAAAAAAAAAAAAAAAAAAAAATCTGAATAATGTAAATACATTGATTTACTACAAATTCATTTTCAATAAACAAGACCCTGCATCTTTAGCATATCTGAAATCCCACTGACTGAGCCATATGTGAAACCTGAGGACATTCAGTTCTAAATTCCAGCCATGCTAATGGACACAAATCCTGTAAAATTTCCCCTTGCTTCATATCATGAAGACAAAATGCATGTAAATTAGGATTGCAAAATGGTGCGGGGCTAATTCTGTTCAGTTTTTTTTCTAAGATTGCTCTTTTGTAAAATGTTGTGCAAGTAATTTGTATAAAGCCTCCTGCCCTAAAAATTACAAGATATGAAATTTCTCTTTAGAGACTACAAGTGATTCGGGCAGTGGTTTTATTTTAAAATTTTCTGTACACACAGATATGCTATTGGCTTATTTTTCTAATTACCAAGCAGTAGAGTATTGTGAGTATTATTGTTGCGTTTTTTTAGTACTATAAAAAAAATTATGCAGCCATTTATGGTCAAATATTAATAAAGCGATGGAAATTACTAGACTGATAAATCCACACTGGGTACTAGAAAATAGCACCACTGACTTTATACTCGCATGCCAAGGGATCTTTGCCATTAACTTAAAGAATATTAGGTTCAACCCATGCATTCCTGCTTCATGAGATATTAGCAGCAAATCTTCCACTACCTTCACAAAAGGCTCTCTATAACCTTTAAAGTTTGCCCTTGCAATTCCTGAACCACCAGATTTGTAAAAATTGCTTCAAGATACTTGCAGCAAGCACTGTAAGAGCTGGAAGCTCACCTTGCATCTTCAATTTGGGGTAAAAAATGTTTGGGCTCCTAATACTGGGGTATTTTAAAAGTGTTATATATATTGTAAGATCTCCTATATATCATCATATCTTTGTTAAAAAAAAAAAAAAGTTAATTTATGGGCTGTAGTTAAAACTTTCATAAACTTTTCAAGTTAATTCCCACTATATTTTACTTTATCATGCACAGTGACACGTCAGTATTATCTCTATATACCTGCTAAATTTAACACATTTCAAACAACACTTTGTATTTGTGACAGATAAAAATAAACACTAAGTTTTACCCATGAGAAAGAAAAAAAAAGAGAGAGAGAGAGAGAAGTACTGGGATCATGGTTAAGATTCCTTTGCTAGGAAAATGATGCTCTCTTGGTCCCAAATTCCCTGAGTTATTGAGAGTTTAAAATGCTTTAATTGTATTTGATGGAAAATTATTACAAAAGCTTTGCCATATAATTTGCTCTGTACACAAGGACATTTACAACTGGTAAATCTAGAAAACAGCACTTATCCACAAACCACAAACCTTCTAAATTGCAGAGAGAAAGAGTCCTACCCAGTGGCAAATTTCATAATTCCACATTAGCAGACTCAATTACAATATCTGCTGCAAATAGCATATCAGTACATCATAGTTACAGTAATCAGCTTGCTTTCTTCCAAAATGGAGTATCATGGCCCTGAACTCAACTACACTGAGAAACAGCATGGGTTTTGGAGAGGAATCATATGCATTTGCAGCAAATTGTCTTGTGTTATGGTAGACGAACAGCAGAGATGGTAGATGTGCTTGAGCAAAGCTCAGAAACTTGGAAATACAGCAAGCACCCACCCAATATGACACAAGATTTGGAAGCACTAAGAAAACGAATGAATAAACAGGAAAAGGGATATCCAAAGAAAAGATGCACCTTTCTCCCTACTTTCCAAAATACTGCTTGCTACTGAGCTAAATGCTTTTATTGATCTGAACTCCATTTAACGTGCTTTATTACTCAGAGTATCCACAAACCCAGCACAAAGGAACTAATATAGAGGGCAATTTTCTACCTCCAAAGAAGGTCTTATATCTAAACAGACTTCCTCTCTCTTGATTGATTTGCTTCGATCAGTCTCCAATGTTGGTGAACACTGGTGAGTTTGGATTGTTGTCGGTTTGTTGTTTGTTTGTTTGTTTGTTTCCATTGTCTGCAAAACTCCTATTGGAAAAAAAAATAGTAATAAAAGTAGTGTTATACACAAGGGGGAAGGAAAAAAAAAAAAAAAAAAAA
>JADANK010000833.1:0-12298 GCA_021292215.1 Lophura nycthemera
CCATAGCCCGCCCCCACAGCATCCCATAGCATCCCATAATGCCCTATAGCACCCCATAGCACCCCATAGCATCCCATAGCGCCCCATAGCACCCCATAGCACCCCATACCACCCCGTAGCGCCCCATAACACCCCATAGCGCCCCATAGCACCCCATAGCACCCCATAGCCCCATAGCACCCCATAGCGCCCCATAGCGCCCTGGGGCTGCTGTTGTGTCCCCTGTGCTCTGCGTGACGGCTGCGTGTCCCCTGTGTCCCCTTTGTGTCTGTGTCCCCACTGTCCCCAATGTCCCCATTGACCCCAATGTCTCCATTGTCCCCCATTGATCCCATTGACCCCGTTGACCCCATTATCCCCAATGTCCCCGTTGACCCCAACGTCCCCATTGACCCCATCGACCCCAATGTCCCCAATGACGCCAAATGTCCCCATTGACCCCATTATCCCCAATGTCCCCATTGTCCCCAATGTCCCCATTAACCCCATTGACCCCAATGTCCCCAATGACCCCAATCTCCCATTGACCCCAATGTCCCCATTGACCCCATTGCCCCCATTGTCCCCATTGCCCCCATTTCCCTCATTGCCCCCAATGACCCCATTGCCCCCATTGCCCCCAATGTCCCCATTGCCCCCATTGACCCCAATGTCCCCACTGACCCCATTTCCCCCATTGACCCCATTAACTCCAATGTCCCCAATGTCCCATTGACCCCAATGCCCCCATTGACCCCCAATGTCCCCAAATGTCCCCATTGACCCCAATGTCCCCAATGTCCCCATTGACCCCAATTCCCCCATTGACCCCATTGACCTCATTAACCCCAATGTCCCCAATGACCCGAATGTCCCCATTCACCCCATTTCCCCCATTGACCCCATCGACCCCCTTGACCCCATTGACCCCATGTCCCCATGCCCCCATTGACCCCAATGCCCCCATTGATCCCATTGACCCCACTGACCCCATTGACCCCCATTGACCCCAATGTCCCCAATACCCCCATTCCCCCCAATGCCCCCATTGACCCCCAATGTCCCCACATTGCCCCCATTGACCCCAATGCCCCCCCATTGCCCCCATTGACCCCATTGACCCCATTGCCCCCATTGCCCCCATTGCCCCCATTGACCCCATTGGCCCCACTGACCCCCATTGCCCCATTGTCCCCAATTTGACCCTCACCCATTTCCCCCATTGACCCCAATGACCCCAATGTCCCCAATGTCTCCCAATTCCCCATATGCCCATGCCCCCATTTCCCCCCCCATTTCCCCCATTACCCCCACCGCCCCCAATGTCCCCATTGACCCCATTTCCCTCATTGTCCCCATTTCCCCCATTGCCCCCAATGCCCCCACTGACCCCACTGACCCCGCTGACCCCGATGACCCCAAACGTCCCCTCTGTCCCCCCCCCAGACGGGATGCTGGGAGCCGCCATAGTTGGGGGGGTGGCTTTGGGGGTGGCCGGCCTGGCGGGGCTTTTGGGATTTGCCATCTCTCGTGCCCGTCACTGATGTCACCACGTCCCCAGCGTGTCCCCAACGTGTCCCCACCTTGTCCCCAGCCAACGTCCCCATCACGACCCCAACCCATTGTCCCCCATTGTCCCCAATGCCCCCAAAGTCCCCAACCCGTTGTCCCCATTGCCCCCAACCCGCACCCACATCCCCAGTGTCCCAAATGTCCCCAATGTCCCCAACTCCCCGTTGTCCCCAACACCCCATTGAACCCAATGTCCCCAAAACCCCAATGTCCTCAATGTCTCCAACACCCCATTGACCCCAAAGTCCCCAACCCATCTCCAGTGTCCCCAAAACCCCATTGTCCCCAATGTCCCCAATGTCCCCAACCCATGTTCAATGTCCCCAAAACCCCATCGTCCTCAATGTCCCCAACCCCTCCAATGTCCCCAAACCTCCCCCATGTCCCCAACACCCCAATGTCCCCAATGTCCCCAACCCCTCCAATGTCCCCAACACCCCAATGTCCCCATTATCCCCAGTGTCCCCAATGTCCCCAAACCTCCCCCATGTCCCCAACCCATCCTCAATGTCCCCAACACCCCATTGTCCCCAAAGTCCCCAGCCCATCTCCAATGTCCCCAAAACCCCAATGTCCCCATTGTCCCCAATGTCCCCAATGTCCCCAATCCATCCCCAATGTCCCCAACACCCCATTGTCCCCAACCCTCCCCCATGTCCCCAGTGTCCCCAACACCCCATTGTCCCCAATGTCCCCAACCCATCGCCAATGTCCCCAACACCCCAATGTCCCCAAAGTCCCCAACCCATCCCCAATGTCCCCAAAACCCCATTGTCCCCAGTGTCCCCAATGTCCCCAACCCTCCCCCATGTCCCCAACACCCCATTGTCCCCAATGTCCCCATTGTCCCCGATGTCCCCACGTCCCCCCTCCCCTGTGTCCCTGTGTCCACCCCAACCCCTGGCTGACAACGTGGTGACACGATGGTGACAACAACGTGGTGACAACTCCGGGACAAGGCGGTGACACCGGGATGTGGTGAGAAGAGGAGGTGACAAGTTGGGGACAACGCGGAGGTGCGATGGTGGCAACGTGGTGACGCCAGGAGAGCGTGGGGACAATTGGGGACAGCTCTGAGACAAGATGGCGGCAACGTGGTGACAAGATGGGGACAGCATGGTGACAAGTTGGGGACAAGATGGTGGCAAGATGGGGACAACATGGTGACAAGTTGGGGACAGTTTTGAGACAAGATGGCGGCAACGTGGTGACAAGATGGGGACAAGTTGGGGACAAACTTTGAGACAAGATGGTGGCAACATGGTGGCAAGATGGGACGATGTGGTGACAAGTTTTGGGGACAAGATGGTGGCAATTTGGGGACAAGATGGGGACAACATGGTGACAAGTTGGGGACAAGATGGTGACAATTTGGTGACAAGTTGGGGACAGTTTTGAGATAAGATGGGGACAAGTTGGGGACAACATGGTGACAAGTTGGGGACAACTTTGAGACAAGATGGCAGTAACACGGTGACAAGATGGGGACAAGTTGGGGACAAAGTGATGACAAGTTGGGGACAAGCTTTGAGTCAAGATGGTGGCAGCATGGTGACAAGATGGTGACAATGCGGTGAAAAGTTGGGGACAAGATGGTGGCAATTTGGGGACAACTTTGAGTCAAGATGGTGGCAAGATGGTGACAATGTGGTGACAACACAGTGACAAGTTGGGGACAGTTTTGAGATAAGATGGTGACAAGATGGGGACAAAGTGGTGACAAGTTGGGGACGACATGGTGACACGATGGTGACAAGTTGGGGACAAATCGGGGACAACTTTGAGACAAGATGATGGCAGCATGGTGACATGATGGGGACAAGATGGGGACAAGTTGGGGACAGAGTGGTGACAAGTTGGGGACAATGTGGTGACGAGATGGGGACAACATGGTGACATCATGGTGACAAATTGGGGACAACTTGGAGACAAGATGGCGGTAACACGGTGACAAGATGGGGACAAGTTGGGGACAAGATGGGGACAAGATGGGGACAATGTCATGACAACACGGTGACAAGCTGGGGACACGATGGTGACAAGTTGGGGACAAGATGGGGACAACATGGTGACAATGTGGTGACAAGTTGGGGACAACATGGTGACAAGTTGGGGACAACTTTGAGACAAGATGGTGGCAAGATGGTGACAAGTTGGGGACAAGATGGTGGCAAGATGGGGACAAGTTGGGGACAAGATGGGGACAACATGGTGACAAATCGGGGACAACTTTGAGACAACATGGTGGCAGCATGGTGACAAGATGGGGACAAGTTGGGGACAGAGTGGGGACAAGTTGGAGACAAGATGATGACAAGATGGGGACAATATGGGGACAAGTTGGGGACAACACGGTGACAAGTTGGGGACAGTTTTGAGATAAGATGGTGACAAAATGGGGACAACATGGTGACAAGATGGAGACAAGTTGGGGACAAGATGGCGGTAACACGGTGACAAGATGGGGACAAGTTGGGGACAAGATGGTGACAAATTGGGGACAACTTTGAGACAAGATGGTGGCAGCATGGTGACAAGATGGGGACAATGTCATGACAACATGGTGACAAGATGGGGACAAGATGGTGACAAGATGGGGACAAGATGGGGACAAGATGGGGACAAGATGGTGACACGATGGTGACAAATTGGGGACAACTTTGAGACAAGATGGTGGCAGCATGGTGACAAGTTGGTGACAGTGTCGTGACAACATGGTGACAAGTTGGGGACAGTTTTGAGACGAGATGGCGACACGACGGTGACAACGGGGTGACAAGTTGGTGACAAGGTGGTGGCGGTGTGGTGACACGACGGTGACACGACGGTGACGACGTGGTGACAGCGGGGTGGCGAGTTGGGGACAATGTCGTGACATGATGGTGGCAGCGTGGCGACAAGTTGGTGACAGTGTGACACCGTGACGGTGACGACGTGGTGACAATGTGGTGACGATGTCACGACAGGATGGTGACAACATGGTGACAGTGTGACAGCGTGACGGGGACACGATGGTGACAATGTGGTGACGATGTCACGACAGGATGGTGACAACATGGCGACAAGGTGACGTGATGGTGACAGGATGGTGGCAATGTCACGACACAGCTGGTGACAACATGGTGACAAGGTGGTGGCACTGCGGTGACACTGTGGGGGCAAAAGCAGCGACAGCGCGGTGACATGATGGTGACAATGTCACGACATGCTGGTGACAGTGTGGTGTCAAAATGGTGACAATGTCACGACAAGATGGTGGCACTGCGGTGACACTGTGGGGACAAAAGCAGCGACAGCGTGGTGACAAATTGGTGACGATATCACGACACAATGGTGACAACATGGTGACAAGGTGGTGACACTGTGGTGGCAATGTCACGACATGATGGTGATAGTGTGGTGACAAGATGGTGACAGTGTGGTGACACTGTGGGGACAAAAAGCAGCGACAGCATGGTGACAAATTGGTGACAAGGTGGTGACAGTGTCACGACATGATGGTGACAGCGTGGTGTCAAGATGGTGACAATGTCACGACAGGATGGTGGCACTGCGGTGACACTGCGGTGACAAAAGCAGCGACAGCGTGGTGACAGCGTTGCGACACGATGGTGACAATTGTCACGACACGAGGGTGGCACTGTCACGACAAGATGGTGACAACATGGTGACAAGATGGCGACACTGTGGTGACAATGTCACGACATGCTGGCGGCACTGCGGTGACACTGCGGTGACAAAAGCAGCGGCAGTGTAGTGACAGTGTGGTGATATGATGGTGGCAGTGTCACGACAAGATGGTGACAAGACGGTGACAAGATGGTGACACTGTGGTGGCAGTGTCGCGACACGATGGTGGCAGTGTCATGACAAGATGGTGACAACATGGTGACAAGATGGTGGCAGTGTGGTGGCAGTGTCACGACAGGATGATGGCACTGCGGTGACACTGCGGGGACAAAAACAGCGACAGCGTGGTGACAGCATGACGACACGATGGTGACGATGTCACGACACGGTGGTGACCAGCGTCACGACACGAGGGTGGCAGTGTCACGACACGATGGTGGCAATGTCACAACATGCTGGTGGCACTGCGGTGACACTGTGGGGACAAAAGCAGCGACAGCGTGGTGACAGTGTGGTGACAAGATGGTGACAATGTCACGACATGATGGTGACCAGCGTCACGACACGAGGGTGGCAGTGTCACGACATGACGGTGACAAAACGGCGCCACCAAATGTCCCCCCCCCCCCCCCCCCCCATTTCAGTGCCTTTGGGGACACCGGTGTCCCCCCCCCCCCCGCCCCCCCCCGGCCCTATAAAGCCATCGGGGCCCAGGGTTTGTGGTCCCCTCCCTTGGGGACACCGGGGGACATTGGGGACAATGGGGGGGGTTGTCAGGGGGGGTAGTGGGGGGGGGGGGACAAGGGGGGGGGGTGGACGTGTGGGGTCCCCTTATGTGGCCCCAGCGTGTCCCATCCCTGCTGTCCCCGTCAACAGGAAGGGGACATCGGGGGGGGGGGAGGGGGGACAGGAAGGGAGGAGCGGCCCTACAGGATGGGGGGGGGGGGGAAATGCGTGTGTGTGGGGTGGGGGGGAACCCAGAAAGGGTATTGGCGTCCCACGGACGCTGCTGGCACCCTATAGAGCCATCGTCACCCCATAGAACCTATTGTGGCCCCATAGAACCTATTGCGGCCCCATAGAGCCTATTGTCACCCCATAGAACCTATTGTGGCCCTATAGAGCTGTTGTTACCCCATAGAAACTATTGCCACCCCATAGAATCTATTGCGGCCCTATAGAGCCATTGTCACCCCATAGAACCCGTTGCCACCCCATAGAATCTATTGCGGCCCCATAGAACCTATTGCGGCCCCATAGAGCCATCCTCACCCCATAGAACCTATTGCGGCCCCATAGAACCTATTGCGGCCCTATAGAGCCATTGTCACCCCATAGAACCCGTTGCCACCCCATAGAATCTATTGCGGCCCCATAGAATCTATTGTCACCCCATAGAACCTATTGCAGCCCCATAGAACCTATTGCGGCCCTATAGAGCCATTGCCACCCCATAGAACCTATTGCGGCCCCATAGAACCTATTGCGGCCCTATAGAACCTATTGCGGCCCCATAGAACCTATTGCGGCCCCATAGAACCTATTGCGGCCCCATAGAACCTATTGCCACCCCATAGAACCTATTGCCACCCCATAGAACCTATTGCAGCCCATAGAACCTATTGCGGCCCTATAGAAACCATTGCCACCCCATAGAGCCTATTGCGGCCCCATAGAACCTATTGCGGCCCTATAGAGCCATCATCACCCCATAGAACCTATTGCGGCCCTATAGAGCCATTGTCACCCCATAGAACCCATTGTTACCCCATAGAACGTATTGCAGCCCCATAGAACCTATTGCAGCCCCATAGAACCTATTGTCACCCCATAGAACCTATTGCGGCCCCATAGAGCCATTGTCACCCCGTAGAACCCATTGCCAACCCATAGAACCTATTGCGGCCCCACAGAACCTATTGCAGCCCTATAGAGCTGTTGTCACCCCATAGAACCTATTGCGGCCCCATAGAGCCATTGTCACCCCATAGAACTAATTGCAGCCCCATAGAACCTATTGCGGCCCCATAGAACCTATTGCCACCCCATAGAACCTATTGTGGCCCTATAGAACCTATTGTCACCCCATAGAACCTATTGCGGCCCCATAGAGCCATCGTCACCCCATAGAACCTATTGCAGCCCTATAGAGCCATTGCCACCCCATAGAACCTATTGCAGCCCTATAGAGCCATTGTCACCCTATAGAACCTGTTGTGGCCCCATAGAGCCGTTGTCACCCCATACAACGTATTGTCACCCCATAGAACCTGTTGCGGCCCCATAGAACTTACTGTTACCCCACAGAACCTATTGCGGCCCTATAGAGCCATTGCCACCCCATAGAGCCCATTGTCACCCCATAGAACCTATTGCGGCCCATTAGAACCTATTGCGGCCCCATACAGCCGTTGTTACCCCATAGAATCCATTGCCGCCCCATAGAACCTATTGTCACCCCATAGAACCCATTGCCAACCCATAGAACCTATTGCGGCCCCATAGAACCTATTGCAGCCCCATAGAGCTGTTGTCACCCAATAGAACCTATTGCAGCCCCATAGAACCTATTGCGGCCCCATAGAACCCATTGCGGCCCTATAGAGCCATTGTCACCCCATAGAACCTATTGTGGCCCTATAGAACCTATTGTCACCCCATAGAACCTATTGTTACCCCATAGAACCTATTGCGGCCCTATAGAGCCATTGCCACACCATAGAACCTATTGTTACCCTATAGAACCTATTGTCACCCCATAGAACCCGTTGTCACCCCATAGAGCCATTGTCACCCCATAGACCCCATTGCCACCCCACAGACCCCACTGTCACCCTATAGACCCCATTGTCACCCCATAGGCCGCACTGTCACCCATAGACCCCACCGTCACCCCATAGATCTTATTGTCACCCCATAGACCCCATTGTCACCCCATAGACCCCACTGTCACCCCACAGACCCCACTGTCACCCCATAGACCCCACTATCACCCTATAGACCCCACTGTCACCCCATAGACCGCATTGTCACCCTATAGACCCCATTGTCACCCCATAGTCCCCACTATCACCCCACAGACCCCACTGTCACCCCACAGGCCCCACTGTCACCCCATAGACCCCATTATCACCCCACAGACCCCATTGTCACTCCACAGACCCCATTGTCACTCCATAGACCCCACTGTCACCCCACAAACCCCACTGTCACCCCACAAACCCCACTGTCACCCCATAGACCCCTCTGTCACCCTATAGACCCCACTGTCACCCCACAGACCCCACTGTCACCCTATAGACCCCACTGTCACCCTATAGACCCCACTATCACCCCACAGACCCCATTGTTACTCTATAGACCCCACTGTCCCCCCATAGACCCCACTGTCACCCCACAAACCCCATTGTCACCCCACAGACCCCCACTGTCACCCCACAGACCCCACTGTCACCCCACAAACCCCACTGTCACCCTATAGACCCCACTGTCACCCCACAGACCCCATTGTTACTCTATAGACCCCACTGTCACCCCATAGACCCCACTGTCACCCTATAGACCCCATTGTCACCCCATAGACCCCACTATCACCCCACAGACCCCATTGTCACCCCACAGACCCCACTATCACCCCACAGACCCCACTGTCACCCCATAGACCCCATTGTCACCCCACAGACCCCACTCATCACCCCACAGACCCCACTGTCACCCCATAGACCCCACTATCACCCCATAGACCCCATTGCCACCCCACAGACCCCACTGTCACCCCACGCCCCCCCCCCCCCCCCCCCCCCCTACTGTCCCCCCCCCTTTTGTCCCCAACCCCTTTGTCCCCACCCCCACCCCATAAAGGCACCGCGGCCAGCAGTGCCAGCAGCGCTGCGGTCCGTGAGTCCTCCTGTCCTCCTGTCCTCCTGTCCTCCTGTCCCCATTTCTGTCCCCAAATTTGTCCCCAGCTCCGTCCCCCATCCCCGACCCCAAATTCGTCCCCATCCCCGGCCCCAAATTTCTCCCTTTGTTCCCAATTTTTTCCCTTTCTCCCCATCCTTGACCCCAAATTTGTCCCTCTGTCCCCATCCTTGTCCCCAAATTTCTGCTTCTGTCCCCTATTTTGTCCTTTTGTCCCCAAGTTTTGTCCCCCTGTCCCCATCCTTGACCCCAAATTTGTCCCCCTGACCCCAAATTTCTCCCTCTGTCCCCAATTTTTTCCCTTTCTCCCCATCCTTGTCCCCAATTTTGTCCCTTTGTCCCCAAATTTCTCCCTCTGACCCCACCTTTGTCCCCAAATTTCTGTTTTTGTCCCCAATTTTTACCCTTTCTCCCCACCCTTGAACCCAAATTTGTCCCCCTGACCCCAAATTTCTCCCTGTCCCCAATTTTGTCCCTCTGTCCCCATCCTTGTCCCCAACTTTGTCCCTTTGTCCCCAATTTTGTCCCCCTGTCCCCATCCTTGACCCCAAATTTGTCCCCTTGTCCCCAAATTTCTGCTTTTGTCCCCAATTTTGTCCCTTTCTCCCCATCCTTGTCCCCAAATTTGTCCCTTTGTCCCCAATTTTGTCCCCAGCTTTGTCCCCAACTTTCTCCCTTTGTCCCCAATTTTTTCCCTTTCTCCCCACCCTTGACCCCAAATTTGTCCCCCTGACCCCAAATTTGTCCCCTTGTCCCCAAATTTCTCCCTCTGTCCCCAATTTTGTCCCTCTGTCCCCACGCTTGTCCCTCTGTCCCCACTCCCGCCTCCGCTTCCGTCCCTCTGTCCCCACCTTTGTCCCCTCCTCCATCCCCATGTCCCCCGCTGTCACCTGGGGGGTGGCCCTCGGGGTGGCCCTGGGCGCTGTAGGGTGGGCTCTGCTGGTGTCCTCGCTGCCCCACAGCGCCTGGGGGGTGGGGGGGGGACGGACATGGGGTTTGTCACCAAACCCGGGGGGGGGTTGGGCCCGGGGGGGGGGGTGACGCGTGCGTGCTGCAGTCACTGCTCACCCTGCCCGGTAGGGATTTGGGGACAACGGGGACATGGGACAATGGGGTGTGGGGCTTGGGGGGTGGGGTTGGGACATTGGGGTCAATGGGGACATTGGGGACATTGGGGGTGTTGGGGCAATGGGGGTTGGGGACTTGGGGCTTGGGGCATTGGGGACATGGGGGGTTGGGGCAATGGGGGCTTTGGGGCATGGGGGCTTGGGGACATTGGGGCTTTGGGGAAATGGGGGCATTGGGGAATGGGGGCTGGGGGACTGGGGGGGGTTTGGGGGTTGGGGCTTGGGGCATGGGACATTGGGGGGTTGGGGCATTGGGGACATTGGGACTGGGGAATTGGGGAATGGGGGACTTGGGGACTTGGGGGGTTTTGGGGACATTTTGGGGACAAACTTTTGGGGACTTTTTGGGGGGAACCGGGGGGCAATTTTGGGGACAACTTGGGGACATTTGGGGACATTTGGGGACATTTGGGGGCATTTGGGGGCATTTGGGGATTTTGGGGACTGGGGACATTGGGGGTTGGGGGACAATGGGGGTCAATGGGGGGGGCATGGGGCCTTGGGGACAGGGGGTTTGGGGACATGGGGGTTGGGGCAAGGGGGGTGGGGGGGGTTGGGGGGGGGACTTTGGGGGTTTGGGACTGGGGGCCTTGGGGTTGGGGACAATGGGGAAAGGGGGGGAATGGGGCATGGGGCAATGGGGTCAAGGGGCGTTGGGGCAAGGGGTGGGGGGGTGGGGTTGGGGGACTTGGGGGTGTTGGGGCAAGGGGGGGTTTGGGGGATTTGGGGACGGGGGGGGGGGTTGGGGACAAATGGGGGGGTTGGGGCAGGGGGGGACAGGGGGTCAATGGGGACTTGGGGACATGGGGGCATGGGGCAAAGGGGCGTTGGGGGACACTGGGGACATGGGGGTGTTGGGGACATGGGGGGCTGGGGACATGGGGGCTTGGGGGCAATGGGGTCAATGGGGACATGGGGACAATGGGGTCAATGGGGACATGGGGACATGGGGACCATGGGGGACAACGGGGGCAGGGTGGCTGGGGACACTTGGGCGGGTTGGGGACAATGGGGACTTGGGGACAGTGGGGGGCTTTGGAGATCATGGGGACATTGGGGACATTGGGGACAATGCGGGTCACATTGGGGCTTGGGGACATTGGGACACTGGGGCCTTGGGGACATTGGGGACATTGGGGTCAATGGGGACACTGGGGACATTGGGGGTGTTGGGGACAATGGGGGGCTTTGGAGACATGGGGGACATTGGGGACATTGGGGACAATGGGGTCAATGGGGCCATTTGGGGCCAATGGGGACATTGGGGTCAATGGGTCAATGGGGACACTGGGAATGGGGTCAATGGGGACATTGGGGACAATGGGGACTTTGGGGTCATTGGGGTCAATGGGGTCAATGGGGACATTGGGGTCATGGGGTCAATGGGGGCAATGGGGGTCAATGGGGTCATGGTGGTCAATGGGGCATGGGTCAGTGGGGTCAATGGGGTCATGGGGTCAATGGGGCAATGGGGTCAATGGGGCATGGGGCAATGGGTCAATGGGGTCAATGGGGCCATATTGGGGTCAATGGGTCATTATGGGGTCAATGGGGTCATGGGGCAATGGGTCAATGGGGACAATGGGGTCAGTGGGGCCAATGGGGCGAATGGGGTCAATGGGTCAATGGGGGCATGGGGTCAATGGGACATGGGGTCAATGGGGCATGGGGTCATGGGGTCAATGGGGTCAATGGGGCCAATGGGGATCAATGGGGTCAATGGGGTCAATGGTGGGGGGTCAATGGGGCAATATGGGGTCAATGGGGTCAATGGGTCAACTGGGGACTGGATGGGGCATGGACAATGGGGGTCAATGGGGACATTACATGGGGACATTGGGGTCAATTGGGGTCAATGGGAGTCAATGGGCCATTGGGGCAATGGGGTCAATGGGGTCAATGGGGATCAATGGGGACAATGGGGTCAATGGGGCATTGGGGCAATGGGAATGGGGCAATTGGAGCAATGGGGCCAATGGGGGCATGGGGTCAATGGGGTCAATGGGGAATGGGGGCAATTGGGGACCAAGGGGAAATGGGGACATTGGGTCAAGGGGGGGCAATGGGGGAAA